>JAHWFP010195826.1:10610-24337 GCA_023313725.1 Lithobius niger | reverse complement strand
AGTGAATCCATACTGCACCTTTTATACGCTAATTGTTTGGAGTTATACGAATGGAGCCCTTCACAATGGCATTCCAATGTAAACACAACCCGCCTCCTTTAGATCTTCTTTTCATGGTAGCATAACAATTTGTATTCACTTGCAGCTGGTGAGAAACAAAACAGCTTTACTTACTTGCTGCATCAGTAGACGAGAGGCCACTCGTATTCAGGAACATCACGCCTTTGCCAGTATTTGTTGAAAGCTGGACCAATGTCAACCAAGCGATCAACCATCTAACTGGACTTAAAAAATTCTCAATGTTCACAAACTGTTGTTTCTTTTATCAACTGAAATATGGTCGAGTAAAAGTTTATACGTCCACACTTTCATATCATATCTTCATCGACAAGTCACAGAACCGTGAAATTAGAACGAGTGATATTCGCTAAAGTAATAGTACTTCCTTACTAGGATACTGCCATGTATTGTGAAATTTTGAAATAATATTGTTTTTTTGTTTAATCAGTTAAGCCTGGAATTCACAAAGCAGTAAGAATGAAACTCTCGCTACCAAATGCACGTGGTTGACTCGTGGTTCTACTTAATAGGACAGTTTTTTTTTTAATGTTTGTTTTTTATAAGTTTTTACCGTTTTTATTGAGTAAAAATTCGAACCTGGTTTTTTAAAATCTATGCAATGATTCACCACAGATCTATATAAGTTTGTACCATGACAAAACCATTGTTATTTCTAAATTCTTACAACAAAGTATGATTGTGCTATTCTGGTTTTCTTTTGCTTGTTCTTGTATTTTATACACTATTTCTGCGGTCTCTAATTTTATTTTAATGTATTTTACAGTCTATTTCTTTGTTTTACCACTTCTTACGTGTTGGAAGTATTTATTAATGTTGAAAGTATTTTTCCAGTTTTAAATTTTTATTTTTTTATTTTATGCGAACTGCCTCCGCACGTGGGCATCTATCTGTTCTCGTTACTGTTTCGGTTTTTCAATGTTATGATTTTCCTCGTAAATTGCATCAATTTAAATCCAGCTGAACTGTACACGCCAATATATTTGCCTACTGATCTGAGCAATCGTTACGTAAAATACGTTTTCTTTTTTTCTTCTCCATAGAACATGGCTACATCTTTACACCAGAGTTAGCCAACAACGGTGGTGTAATCTGCCATGAGCTGAACAAGACATTGAGACAGTTCGTCACCATTTGCTCTCACCATAAAACAGAAGTCTTATGTACGCCTGGTTAAGCCTACTTCAAATATTTTGACTAAGTATTAGCATTGATGTGGACCACTGTAAACTCAGAACATATGAGTATGTTCCAAATAGCTAGTGCAAGAGTGATACAAAATGTAATGTTTGAGAAAGGCCGTGTCTTTAAGTCTACTGTTGAAACTCTAAACCAAATTTGATTATCGGTAGTAATAGCCTAGAGCTTTTGTCGATAATACGGCTACGGTTTTCGCACCAAGCCTGTAACCTGACATTAAAGCTAACGAATGCTAATGATTTTGCAATTATATCCCGAGAACGTAGCACGAGGGCTACAGTTTCATATTAATTAGCGTGACTTGATTTTAGCCGTCCACAGAGGCTAGAAAGCTGTTTTATTGGAGTACATCCCAATTCAAAATAATTAATAACAAAACGAGTAAACATTCTTTGTGTTTATTAATACTTATAATGCAGTGTTACGTTTTATTAGCTCACCGCTTTATCCGTTCATAAAATAATTTTTCCCCAACAAGAAGTCATAGGCGATACTGCGTTCGCAGCTTCCTCCCGCGTATGCCTTTACATCAACCACGTATTGTTAAAATCGATCGAGAAATGGCTTTTTGTGTCTGCACGTACTACATTTTAATAGCTTTCTAATTATTACCATGCGATTGAAATTGTAAGAGATCCATGTAGCAAAAATTAAAATGATACATGTTAACAGATCACCGAAGAACAATAATTATAACATACTCGTCTCAAAAATTATAAAGTGTGATGTTACCATACGAAAACCATACTTAATACGTCGAGTTTTCCTGCTGGTATATACATATACGAGTCAAAAGCCGCGGTCATTAACTATTGTCGGCATCTGTTTTAAGCTAAACTCGGTATGTTGCGCATGCGGACAACGAAAAGCGTCCCGAGGTGTTGTCGAGCTTTCCGGGAATTACCGAGGAAGTAGGGTATTATCATCTGGTAACATCCTGCCAGCTCGATAAACACCGAGGCTCCTCTGCCTTCCAAAAATCGTAGTAAACCCATGTAAACCCCACAAGAGCTTTACAAAATGTCCAACTGCATCCATCCAACAAACTCGATTTGTAAGTCTGCACGAATGGGTGAGGGAGGCTGAGCTGCTGGGTGATTACGGAAATGGCAAGGTAATAACGTAATTTAAAATAATTTAGCATAAATTAAGGTAAAGATAAATGTAAGGTAATCAAATCATTCAATCAAATTAACTTTCCCTGGTTGTGTTTACACTGTGTTCACATATTCTTTAACTTTGTTAGCAATTTAGAATTAGCTTCATATCTTTTTGAATAAGAAACGAGAAACCGCAGCTTTTACTTGAGCTTTTAGTCTTCTGTACGCCGTAACCGGCGAGAAGACTATTGCAACGACTTTGTCCGTCCGTCCGTCCGTCGCTTTTTTCAAGTTCGCAACAGTACCAGATATTGACGACAATTGTTTACAACGTCCATTGTTTACAACGTCCATTGTTTAACAGACTCCTTCGACGCATCTATTGTTTACAACGTCCATTGTTTAATACACTGCTTCGACGTAACTAAATTAAATAATAACAGCAGTTGTAGTGTATGATATGTGCGCCTCAACATTGGAAGTCGAGGAACTGTACAGAAGACCGGTGCGACTAGACAGTCGCTGTAGCCGCTTGTTTATTTGAGCATCGCTTATTCCCAATCTAGCTGCCGAAATGACATTCCCAATCTAAATCAAGGACCACTCATTGTAACTTCATTGTAAGAAAGTCATTGTTTAATACCTGCATTGTTGTTGCATGGCCCCAAGGGCCTTAGGGCTTCGTCGGGCAGATGACCGGGCGCGGTTAACGCTCGCGAAAACCCTTTGAACCTAGCTTTTGGTTTTTTAACAAAAACCAGAGCTGAGCGTATTTCACGATGGCGAGGATAAATACCTATGCGGCGAAACAGGTTGAAAATTGTTGAAATGGGCAGTCTTTGTGCCCTGACAAGCAATAGTTGCATTTCAATCACGTGTATAAAATGTATCACTGTCACAAATGTGCGTGAAGATCGTTGATTTCAGCTGACTACTGACTACTAATTCCGCTTATGTAAAATAAATTATGCGACACACACATACGAATGAAATTTGGTATTCAACACTTTTTTTTAACACCAATACGTGCCTTTTATGGTTTGACGTTTGGGGAGGCATTAACTAAAAATATTGCAATCATTTGTAATGCTATTTTTCCGTATGTTGGAAAAACGCCACCGGTGATCAAAATAAACATTACTCGTTATTACAAAGGGTTTCGTTATTAGTGTTAACGAGTAACAATGCAAACCGACTGCCAAAAAATAATCAGCAACACATGATTGTCGATAAAATGGATGTGCTACTTGTTTAGGGCGCATGGCTTCGGGCCACTAAGCGTTTAATAAACCCGCAGTCCGCGCTACGTATTGTTGATGGTTGAATGCAAATCAGCAAACGCTTTAATTTATATGATTGAAGTACTTACTGCAGCAAAACTAAAAAAAAAAATAATATCTCTGTTTGTATTCAATATTTTTCGACCAAACTTGGCCAGATCGTAGATAACTGGACAGTGGCTAAAATAAGATGCCACGAAAAAAAACAAACTACAAAAGAAGTAGTATCTAAAACAAAGCCCACAAGGGTGAAAGAACCCGCCAAGTTTCAGTCAATCCAAGTAGTGATATCAGAGCCAAAATGGCTGCCCCCAAGTTGCTACATTAGTAGCCAAGCTAATCCCACCGACTATTACCTCACACGTTAAAACAAAAACTTGACCTGACTTGACTTGAGGTTTTTGATTTAACCTTTGATCTAGTACTCGGTGGGATTAGCTTGGCAACTAATGTAGCAACTTGGTGGCAGCCATTTTGGCTCTGATATCACTACTTTGATTGGCTGAAACTGGTGGGTTCTTTCACCCTTGTGGGTTTTGTTTTAGATTTTCACACATAAACAATAAATTATCATCAATTCGGTTACTGTTTTTTTGCGTAACAGAGACTTGGACAAAGACATGATTCAAACAACAAATCCCTTTTTAACAATGTTCAGGTGCTTTGTTATTCTCAAAGAGACGTCAATCCGTGCGATTCAACGAACATTACAAGATATGAATAATATTTTTAGGACGGAATAAAGATGGATTACAAAATATCGATTTTTCAAAGACGAGTTACTCCAAAAGCGACGCAAAAGGGCGGAGGGGGAGAACGTTCTCAGCAATTTCCCTTGCAAGTTCCCGGGTAATAAAATAAATTGTTGTCAACACTTGCAGTGGCCATTCCTCAAGATCAAAGCATACCGACCGCCACTCTCACGTTCTAGCCCGTCAGGAACGCTCGGTGTCGCAGACCTCCGTTCAATATTGGAATTCGACGGTGGTGTTAGCAAGAGAGAGAGAGAGAGAGAGAGAAGACAGCAGCTCTAGATTCAAGATGGCGTCGTTGTGGAAATGCACGGAGGCACGATGATGCGCACATGCGGGGACCAGAGGGAGGAACTAACTCGTGGCTGTTCGCTCTTTCTCGTCGACGAGAAGAAAGACGCTGGCAAGCAATGAAGTGACGAAGGTTGGCGGCGACCGAGCAGAATACGTAAATTCCTGGGGAGACCGGGGAGCTTTATCGCATGAAGTACGCGTCGATGGAGTTGGACGTGCCGAAAGGTATTTAAGGAAGGCCTGATAAGATCGGGCCAAGAAGACAAAGAGGCCCCCTACACACGAGCTGGGCACACACACTTATCGGACTAGCCAAGTCCGAAGAAGGAAGTTGGCCAATCTGTGGTAGTGGAAAAAGAATAGACAAGGGTGGATGGGATCAAAGAAGAATTCTTTTTTTCTTCAACAAGCATCTCCACTTGTGACTTAGAGAGGGTTTTTTTCCTTTTTTTTTCTTGGGGAATACAAATTACGAGGGACTTGCTCTTACCAGAAGGAGGATTAATTATACGAAATGCAAACTTCATTTGCTTACGCATACTTTGGCCCTGTTTTCTGTTGATGCTGCTGCTAGAGCAAACATGACGCTGAAATAAATTACACGCTTCAACGGGAAGGAAGGAGCAAGTGTTGGTTTAGAAGGTTGTATGTTTAATACAATGGAAAAACGTACTTGTTTGCTTCCATGATGTTGTAAAGCGTGGAAAACGTATTCGTCTGGTTTGTCGCTTACGGTAATAAGAAAAAGCACTCCAATCAGCCGACGGGTCTGGGTTCTCCGACACCAACCCCTCGTTGTCGTCCAGGTTGGTGTCTACGGCTTACTTTTCGTCTTGTTTCACTTAGTCTCCAACAACAGAACCATTTTCTGCGTAGTATAATTTCTTTTTTTCCCACCTATCGTTACCCCTGCCACTCTAGGATGTAAACCTATGCAAGAAGACGAAATAACTTAAGTCCAATGTCATCACAGCACCAAGGTTCCCAGGTAATTGTTCGTAAGGATTACTTGGTGGAGGGACGGATCTTGGGAATTGATTGAATGACGAATTCAGGTGGAAATTGACAGTGAAACGAGTGATACTAACGATCGAGTCGGATTGCCTTTTGTACGGATGGTAATTTATGGTTCAGAGTAATTTACATGATGGTCAGTAAACGAAAGCTCGCCCGACTTAACAAAAGATCCTCCTTCCTAATCTGAATGAGATGGGGTGAAATTTACGAAAATGGGGGACATGACGTTACTGAAATGGTGAGGATTGGGGAAAAGAGTAAGTTGGGAGAATAAATTTCTAGTTAACATTTACCAAAGTTCTGCTGGATGCTTCTTGGGTGAGTTGGGCAATTGGAATGGGGCATAAGATAATGTTTTCTAGAGCTCCAGCAGTACAAACAGTCGCCAGGGCAACGCGTGTCCATTACATAATTTACATTGGAATAACATTGTTGACAAGTGTTGCTGATATTGTTTGACAACTATAATGCTATCGTTGGACGGAAAGCAGATTGTTGCAACACATCTTGAACACAAGGCTGACTGAGGTAGGTGGCCTGAGGTTAGAAATAATATTCAGAAGCCAAAATGGGCCGCTACACTGGGAATCTTTGTAAAGTAAGCAAAGCACAACAGAATGTTAGTGGCATGGTCTATGAACCAAGAACATTCAAGATCGAAGCACGTCAATGACCTACACTCATGTATAATTATAATAATATGTCCCAATGGTCGAACGTCTGAAGTGGAAAGGGTACAGCTACAAGTAGAAAAGTAAACTTTCTTGTTGGACAAAATTTCTCTAAACTGGTAACAATCATCCACGTGAGCTTGTGCCACCTATCCCATCAATGCTGTCTAATTTTTTTAAAAACACTAGCGGAGATGCTTGCTTTGCTCTTTTATTAAGCATACAATATTAATTAATATGTACGTATCTTTTTTTTTTTACTATTTCGTTGTAGTCATTTGTGCAGTTATTTTTGTACTGGGTTCCTAAAAGACCTTGGCCTTCAATGTACTTTCAACGTGTGTGTGTTTTTTTTTAATTGTGTTTCAAATAAAACCCGTCTTCTTCTTGAGGATATTTCTTGTTGCAACTCTTCCTAGCTGCTGACAGAATATCACAGTGTAGTACGCTTTTTTCGTAAGGCTTCAGTTCATAAACAAACGACAACTTGTGCCTTCTCCATACATTTTTTAGGGCACTTCTTCGTTTAACCCAGTTTTCACGTTTACTTAGATTTTGCCCGAATGACGAAGGTAAAATATGGGCCAGTGGTGTTCATGAATAATTGTGTGTGGGGGGGGGGGGGGAGTGAGGCTTAATGGCGCGTCGACAACTTGGTCATTAGCGCCAACCTCAGTCACAGTGCAGTGGTCCGGGTTGCCACTGCACCACACATTACAGAGATGTTATCCAAACCCCTAATCTAAATCTTGTCATACATCTGTACCTCCTGCAAAAATTGAAAAACACCGGACAGGAGGACAGACTTATCGCCCAACTGACGCGCAATGTCATGCGGAAGATGGAACCGACGACGAACACCATCAAGATGGCGACAATCAACAAGATCAATAATTGTGTCTCGACAGGATTATAGTATTGCCACTAATACTGAGATTTCTTATCTTTATCGCGTATCAAGCGCTATTGGGTGGAGGGGTGGAGTGCAGAGGGCACTACGTTGGCCTTACTTTTGGCGGCCCCGGACAGGCCCCTAAACACAGTTCGAGCGCCCACGAACACTAGTAGTGTTAGCCCATGAACACATGGAAAAGTACTAATAAATTGGGCAAATGTGTTGAAAAAAAAAAGAAAGTTCTCACATTTTTCTTGAAGGGTAAAATACCTAAAAAAAGAAGTAAAAAGGGTCCATAAATTATTCTTGAAGGAGGCCTCGGTTAATGGATTGGCCTCTGGTCCCCAAAATTGTAGTTGCGGCTGTGCACATATCTGGTCCGTCAGACCAACGTTCTGCTTTACATGTTAGTAAGTCTTGCTACTAATTTTGACATCTAATTCCTGTTGTGAACACTTGTTTTACTGAAAAACTGTGCTGCATGCCCTGCAAAGTATAAGCGACGCATGCTACGTTGATTGCACGAGCTCACCCTAACCCGGCATCCTTTTGTCCCAACGGTACGAAAACTAGACTGCTGACAATTTGACATACAACTAAACGCCTACGACTTAAGCTTACAGCACAGTTTATACTCTAATCCTATTTAAACTATTGAAGTAGAAAAAAACGGCCTTACCTTAAACTCGAAATTCAGAAACTGGGACAGTAAAAAAAGGACGTCTTTCCCTTAGCTCCGACTTTCCCAGAAAGGAAGTTTCTAAACCGAAAGTTTCCGTTCAAGAAGTTACGTCAGTCGAATGTATAAATTCTTAAATTCATTATAATTCACAAATCAAATTTACATTTAAAAATTTTTCAAACTCATGTAAATTGATAAGCTAGGTTGACGTCACACCTTGCCATTAAAACTAGTATCCGTGAGAAATTAGCAGTTTACCGGTGATAACTGCTAGTTTGTTCGAAACGGGGCAGTCCAAAATCCCGGTGATGCGGAAAAATCACTCGTGTTACGCACTCGTTAGATTTCCCAACCCTCAAAACATTGGAGTGCCTGTTTCTCGCAAACGAGCAATTATCGCTGGTTAACTGCCTATTCCTCACGGATATCTGTTACTTAAACAAGAATTCTGGTCCTTTTTAATTAAGTTATCCTCCAGTAGGATATGGAAAAATTGCATGTAGTCAATTTAAAGTTACTCAGAATCTACAGGTTGGACCTTAAAAAATGCAACAGTGCAAATCGCTAATAAGGGAAGGAACGACTGGTTGTTAGATTTTCAAGAGTTAAACTACGTTAAACATATGCTATAGGCTTTAACCTAAAAAGTAAGGTGAAAAAATACTCGTGTTATGATTAATCCAGCAACGCGGCAATTCCGCGTGCAACAGTGTTGAAACGAAAGTTAACTTAGTGTCTCGCCTCCTGAATCTCCACCAATGTTCGCATGGGCTGGAAAACTAAAGCATCTTGGCGTTGCTGTTATTTGCTAAAATCTTGTGGTATCGAATCAACTAAACCACCTGCTGCCGGGAAGCGACAGAGTGACAGAACTTGCCTGTTCTTTATTTACCCATTTCCTTGGACAGAGCTCATTTTCTGGTGTGCTGTTACACGATGCGCCTTAGTTGGGTTGGGACGTGGAACCCTCATATCAGGGAGCTTGGATTAAACGTAGCTTTGATAGGGTGGCCCCCACTCAGTTGAACGCGTCTGAGCTATAGCACAGCTATATCTCGTGGTAAGGTATACACGAGCGAGATTCAGTTAGTGACGTTTTTGCTCCCAAACCAATCCTCGAAGTAGACGACGCTTGGCTTTTTTGAAACCAACAAAAAGGTTTGTTTTAACTAGCGAGTAGTTTTTAACGAAGTTAATGAATAATTATGAAATATCTGATCGCTCAATCTTTACTGAACGTTAAATTACACATTATTAAAACAAAACGATAAGTTCTTACCAGATAACCCGAGGCGAGAGTAGCTAACGTAGTTGCGTTGAAACCAAAACAATGGCATGCGTTGACGATGGTCGCGTGTGACGGTGTTCTCGTTCTGATAACAAACGTTGCGATTTTCAGTCGCATTGTCGATTGTACTGGTAGGTTAATGCACTTTAAAACAATTTACACAACTGGAGCGGTCCGGCTTACGTTTGATGATGAGTACTCTTTCGTTTGTTAGTCCAATTTTGTGTCGATTCATCAGCAATATCAAAAGCCAATGAGATGCAAGAATCAGTAAAATGGTGCGAAAATGGGGGCAGAAACGTCAGACGCGTTTGAAGTATGCAAAGTAGCTCCCAAAATCTCGCACGGTTTCTCGCGGTAAAGCGTAATAGTAAGTGGGTCCACCATATCAAAGCTACGTATAATCTAAGCTCCCTGCCTAAAATTTTATCCTTATTGTCCTGGTATTAACCAACTTGACCCCTTAGGATTGTCTTGCATCTGATGCCTCTGTGCTCTCGGGGTCGTTTCGCGCTGACACTTCTTCCTGGGCTCTGGAGGCCATCAGTGGAACATTGCCGCCTCTTTCGTTATGCACTGTATAAGAATTTGTTATACAAATGTAAAGGTTGTATATATATATTATATGAAAGGTTTTCCACGCATTAGTGAACCTTACTTCTTGTGCTACGATTTCCTTAGACCTTAAAATGTCTCTTCACTACTTTTGCTTGACCAACGCGGACCGATTAGCAGCACCTGTGACGGTTCCTCTCCTGTTGCACAATTTTCCACAAAGCGATATTTGTTTATCACTTTTCAGTCACCATTTTGTTCAACGCAGTGGTGGAGAGTTCTTATTGGCACTAGAGAGAGAATAATGCCCTTAGAACCCTATTTTAAAATTCACAAAACTTTAGATAAATTCCTAAAGTTGTAAATGCATTTGTGACGACGTTAACGAATTTCGGCCGCGTGATGATACCGTAAATCGCCTATTAAACGCTCATGGTCTGTTAAAATTAATTCGATAAAAACAGGGGGAAGGCCATAACAAAGTTATAATTCAGTTTTCGAATCTTGCCTCTGAACAGGGAGTACCGATTCATGTATGTGATCACGGTTCAGTCTAGGTTTTACGCAATGCCTTTATTTCCATTTGTTTATTTTTTTTAGTTTGCCTATATATGAAGCTTTTATTTAATTTTGCTGCAGAAAAACGACGCTTTAAGGTGATAAAACATTGATTTTCTTTCAGGTATGAAGTTTTTAGCCAAATTCGATCAGAAAATTTACGATTTAAAACCTGGGGGGGGGGGGGGGCGGACTGTAACTAGATTATTTCACGATACCAGACCTTAACGTATTTTAGGGTGGTGGGCTGTAGGGGGGAAGTTTGGGGCTTAATGGCGCGTCGACAGCTAGGTCATTTAACACCAACCTCAGTCACAGTGCAGTGGTCCGGATCGCCACTGCACCACACATTACAGAGATGTCCAACAAACCCCAAATCAACCAAACAAACAAACCCCGCCACACATTAACAGAGATTTCAAACAAACCCCGTAGGTGTTACCGGGCTGTTAATAAATAATATACGGTACTTAAAACTAGAACTACTTTCTTACGCGGATGCACGCACCTTTCGCGTGTTTGTGATCATCTACATTCTAACAATGGAGTATATACAATAGTAGATCTTCTATCTCCGACTGTACAAGGGGGAAAGGTATTTTCTTTTCCCATCATCCCCCACAGTAGGTTCATTCTCTTCTTTTTCGCCTCCCTTTTCATTTTTTTCCGAGATGCTGTGCTGTTCGTTTTTGGAGAGTTTGCTTTGAGTAAAAGCTTGTCGTAAGGGCAGCACCATTTCCATTCCTCTCTCTCATGAATTCCTGGTGCGCCCGAATCTCGTCTTGCATCTCTTCTCGGAGCGAGGCATAAATACTTCGCTCCCTTCGTGCCGGCCGAACGACTTGCCTTATTTTGAACACGACCCGTCCTGCATACAAGCGTCCTGCTTTACGGCCAAGAAATATGACGAGAGATTACTGATGAATTCGTGCCCGAAAATCCAAACGAAGAACACTTCCACTCCTTGACGGGGAGTCGGTTGGCTATATACCCTCACACACGCACACGCACACGCACACTTTCTAGGCTGGAAACAGTGTGTGTCTCCCCCCCATCTTCTTTTTTTTTCCAGTTTTCCCCCCTTCCATTCCCTAGCCCTACTCTTTTCTGAAAGTGCCGTGTAGACATTACACATTAGCAGGCAGATTTTATTGTATCACGCCAAGGATGATTTACGAAGGGAAGTCCAAGGGTGCCTGTTTCCGTCCTCACTCCTTCCTCTCTGCAACCAACAGTCGCCGTCAGCAAAACTCGTACCATCCAATCCCAGGAACATGCAGCGATTTCGGAAAAGGAAAACATCAGTAAAGCCAAGAGGAAAAAAAAATACTATAACGACCGAGACCATAATAGATAAACCTAAAGGTGATGAAACTATCATCTAGTATAGTTTCAGGAGTGTATAGTTTCAGTAGTAGCGATGACCAACAAACTCGGATTCGGTACACTCTAGCTATGGCTATGCATTTGCAGGTAAAATAAGTACGTCCGTACAGTTAGATCCGCTGCCCCGCCCCCTCTCCCCCCCCCACCTTGCACCTTGTCCGGTTCGAATAAAATAACTAGTGCCTAATAACCGCGCATTAGTGCTTCCACTCAAATAATTAGTGCTTTATTACAGCCGATAAAATGCCATTTAATTTTTAATTTATATCTTTAGAAATAAAATGTAACTTGCGAGAACATTTAGTGCTTCATTAGTGCTTTTAATGCTTCAATTCCCGCAAATTGTTCATGTCAAGAAGAATTTTAATGGTGGGGCCAGCCCTCCCCCCCCCGCCGCCGCGCCCCCATGTAGCCGGATAGGAAGGCCATAGGCATGTGATGAAGTGCTAATTATGTTAATAGAAACACTGTACAGCACTATAACTAAGCACTAATTATTAGGCCTAATTTCATTCATTTCGGATTAAGTGGAAGGGGACTGACTTCATCATTGAAACCCTCTTTTTCACTTGAAAAAATGAAGCACTAATTGTCGTAAAGGAGGTACTAAAAAACACTAATGAAGAAATAAAAATTGGCGCAAGTTGCATTTTATTTGGAGTAAGTGGGCCGGGTTAGCATACGATTGCTGCCCTCCCTCCCCCCACTAAAATATCGTTTTCTTGGCATGTTACGAAGCACTAATTTTGTGGTGGAGCACTAAAAAGCAGGAATTAAGCACTAATTACTTGGCCTTTTCATTCGAATCGGACTAGGTGGGGGGGGGGTGACTAACTGTATGGACGTAGAATGCTTTCAATGACAGTCACGACTACCATATGCAGGGCATGGAAAAAAATCACAGAAAAAAATCAGAAATTCGTTTATGAAAATAAAAAAAAAAACGGAAAAAAGTCGTATTGGTGACTGTGAAATACTGGTTTCTATAATTCACCAGACGGCGGCGGGAGGGAGCAGATAGGTTAGGCTAAGTTTATGTGTTGCCCAACAGCTTCTCGTAGAATGATAGTGTTTATTGGAGCTTCTTCATGTTGAAACCATTCAGTCATGCATAAAACTGACAGTCAGGAAATAACAAACTAGCAGTGACGACGCTAGGGGTGGGCCAGGGTGGGTCATGACCCCAACCAATTATTTCATGGTCCCCCCCCCCCCCACGACCCAAACACTCAAGTCACCACCAGATAAAAAAACTAAAAAAAAAAATTGCAGGCTAAACTTGACATCAAGTGAATAAACTGAGCCTTTATTTTTTTCTATTTATTTTAATTTATTTATTTTTAGTACAACTTTGCAATAATTTATTTTGTGTGTTTATGGGACGTATTTTACCAAAAAATTGGACTGCATTGAAACTTACGTTAGGTTTAAGTTGAATTAAACGAATAAAATTGCCTAATACGGCTGCTTTGCAAAAAAAAGTCCCTGGCCCACTCTTTTTACGGATGTGCCCTCTGCCAGCCCCCCAAATAATCAGTCCTGACGCCGCCACTGCCAACAAGTGGGAAAACCTACTGTTTCGTGCTTCGGAGATATTGTTAGTTCGAGGATGGTTGTTAGTAGTGGCATCGTGTACAGTATTGAACCATGAGTTTTGAACGCTTCTTTTCCATACAAGCATTGAGGTAGTGCATTCACCTGGACGAAGTTAAACCTATAACAATGGTAAATCGTAACAATGGAGTTTTCGTCCAGGTAAAAGCACTGCCTCAATGCTTGTATGGAAAAGAAGCGTTCAAAACTCATTGTCCAATACTGTACTGGTTACGTGGGAAACGAGTCTCATTCCAACTATCTATAACTTGGAAACGTGATTCTATTTCTACAATGGAAAGATATTTGCACAAACATTGATATCTTCCAGGAACGATTAATCCGTATGCAGAATTCAGTACAATATTTGAAGTGTTC
>JAHWFP010195825.1:6216-19513 GCA_023313725.1 Lithobius niger | reverse complement strand
TAATGTGTTACACGTTTTGTGGTATCATTGTGGGATAAAAGATACCTTGTTCCGAAACCATGGTAACCAAAGTGAGTATTTAACAGATGAAATTGTGTGAGACCAGATGATTCAAGAAAACAGCAAAATTTAATATGCAAAGCTATGTACAGAATATCACAGTTTAAACAAATTTAACTAGTTATGGCTAACAGAGCAATCTATATAGTGCAAATAACTTCTGCATAATAGCCCCCTTGCCAAAATCAAAACGTCAAATATTCTCCATTGGTTAAAAAAATAATTTTTGAACTGGAATATCACTCAACACGAAATGCTTCGTTATTGTGCAACTTTACAAATGGCTTAGATATGCCCACAATATTGACTGATGAAGCTTCATGAAAACTGCCCTTAGTTTACAGTCTTGCTGTAAACATATGAAAATTTTGGATCCTTGTTGCATGGAAAGGAACGATTACCACGCTGCCAAAATTGCCATAGCTGCATCACATGTTTGAGTCGTAACAATCCTACTTGTATGTTGAGACAAAATTGAAAGTGAAACATACAAGTTGTGCCAAATTTAACGCGTTTAAAGTAGCAACATTGTTCGTAAATGTAACTTAAATGTCCACTGTAACACATTCTTTCATCTGTTCACGAACCGCATTTTTTTAATATAATCGATATGCACCGGGTTAAAAATATATGTCCTTGCAATATTAAGTGTAACAGAACGCGCACACTGGAGTAATGGTAAAGAATGACAGCCGGTGTCTTAGGAGAAACGATTCGTGGAACAGCAGAAAAATGAGTTTCCTCTTCCATCAGGGGACATTCACTCAAGTTACGCCATTTGGTTTCCAGACTTGTTTTTTTTTTATATTTTCCTTCTCTCCCACGAACCGTTTCCGGGTTGTGCTTGCGTGGAATTCTTTGACTGAGGAGGCTGTGTCCGCGTCTACTGTTGCGGGTTTTAAACGTTGCTTGAAAACTTTGCCTCTCTCTCGGTTTCTCTTGCGTGAGTATTGAATTTGGTCACGGACAGGTTTCTTTGCACTTTGGGTCTAGGCCATTCTACATACCTTTTTCCTGTTTACTTCTTTCTACACAATATCTTATTTTTTTCTGGGCTTGGTGTTAGTGGTTCCCCTACCCTTCCATTTGCCTTACCACCTTAAGTAGTTTAACATTTATTTATTTATTTATTTATTTAAATCTGACATTGATTCTTACAATTTTTAATATATAAAACGAATTTACTCCCAATCATCGCCACTACGTCCACATAAACGAATCTTTTGATGCCAGTACTGTGTCCAGGTGAGTTGATGTAGTGCAACTGGACAACACTTGAATTAAGATAACGGAAGGTTTAACAGTGGTGCTTCGGCTTTAAGGAAGGATGTTAGACTGCATTGATTATTGGTTCAGTTTTAATATGGCTTGTGGTAATAAGTGCATGCCCACCTAGCAAGACAGCAACGCCTGTCAGTAGACTGAAGCTTGGTTAAAAGTAAATATGGTGACGTTTCGCAAAGAAACGTCACCATATTTACGTCAGCAGAGTTCGCTGAGTTCAGCAGTAATAATGGAGTATAACACAACCGTAGCCGAGGTCATGCCCTAGCTACCGACACACCAAGATAACAATTGTTGATAGGCGGAACAGCATAGAGCATTTGAATGTAATATAATTACTACATTACTGCAAACAATACTGAAAGCCTCATCTGAAACCCTGCAGTCAAAGGTATCAATGCCAAAATGGTTTAGAGTACATTCAAGAAAGGTTGTGTCAACAGGAATATTGGCAGCTGGTAATCCAGTTCCGTTAAACTTAACGTACCATCTCTTGAAGCAAAATTGAGCGGTTACATTATATGTGTAAAACAGCCAAGGAAGAAGATGATGAGGGATTTGCTCGTATTTGTACATCATCTTTTAATGCATATTCATGTACGTATTGCCACGCGAAGAAGATCACCATTTTTTCTCTCGGCTACGTTCGGCTGCCAACGAGATACCTCCTTCAGGTGACGTGATTGCAGCACCTAAAACGTTATGGTACAGCTACAAACGCGGCAGATAGGTCAATGAACGGAAAAATCATCAATTTAGAAAGCTCATGTGCTTAGGACACTAGTCGAAAAGACTACAGGGATTACTACCGAGGCAGCAGTGACGTTGGGGTTATTAGCTTTCAGTTTCGACGTCACCAGATGTTGAACTTCCGAAAGTCCCGTGATTGACATTTCGTGAAAACCAGGTTGTTTCAGCACTGCTTTTCACTTCAACGTGGAACGCATGTAGCATGGCGAGACAGTTTTCTGTTTTTTTTTCTGTACGTACGTGTAGCACGAAATTCGCATGCGATGAGCAATTTCCATAGTTTTTTTCCCCAAGATCACACTATCATAACATGACAAACTTCTAAATAAATCGACCCGACAACTTATGCTTAATTTGAATTTTTTTTAACACAAAGAATTGTAAAACTCCATGTAAACATTTGTACGAAATTCGAGGGCAGCCTATTTGTTTTTACAGTAATTGACGACCTGTTACTAAAAAGTACCCGGGCAAGATAAATCAATTGGATATCTACCAAAAACTGACTGTACTACGTTTCTCTTACAAGACTCTGACATCGGTACAATATTCATTCATCTCAAAAAGTATTGCAGTATGCTGGCTCTTCTTTGCCTTTGTTGAAGATTAAAAACAATCGAGTTTAAAGCTAAACCTGAACTGTGATAAAATTAACTGAGCAAAAAACGGCTTTGCCATTTAGAAAAAAAAACATTAGAGCTCGTATCCCCATACTCACAGCCCTGAAGGTACACGAATAAAAACGGATTAGAGTTCCCTCGAACCCAACGAACTATAATTTGAACAATAATTTGTGTTAATTTTGTGTATGCATTTTTATCTTTCAATTTTGTAGCGTTTTGCTGTTTATGGCGTCTATTTTGCGTGTGTTTGTGGGTTTACGTTTTACGAATTGGGAGTTAAAATTATAGTTCGTTGGGTTCGAGTGAACTCTAATCCATTTTTATTCGTGTACCTTTTGGGCTGTGAGTATGGGGGTACGAGCTCTAATGTTTTTTTTCTAAACGGTGAAGCCGTTTTTTGCTCAGTTAATTTGTTGGCTTTTTTCGCTTCCATTTGATATGTGTCCACTGTCCACCGATTATTGTTTTCGAAAAAACGGAACATTAGAAATGGATATTTATGTTTAGGTTCCGCCGAAGGTTCGTCCAATGATTATTATATGATGGCAACACATTAGCGTATTTCTGGATTTAGCATGCGTCATCTCGATGAGTAGTTGATTCTGGATTGTTTCAGTATCGTGGCAACAATCGCGGAAACAATTCAACTGGCTTCCCGAAGCCTGCATTGAAAAAGTAAATAAGTCACTCAGTCATGTCGGCCGTAGGCCGTAGGCCTCAAAATTTAAGACATGGCACCCTAAGGTTTAAAGCTTGAAGATTTAAGGAAAAATCAAGACCATTTAATTTTGGTTCTCCACAACGAGCTAGCTAGCTCAAACAACGACAATGTTAGTTTCCCGGCACCCAACCATTGTTGCATTTTGTTCGAGTGAGCTATAATCCGATATTGGGCGCCTCGTTTATTGTTACCCTATTGTTACATGTTGCAGCATTGTAACATTTTGACATGGTTAGCCGCTTCGCCGCCTCCGCCTCCTCCTCCTGTCCAATTTTCTGAAATTCTCGTGCGCAAACGAATTCGAATAAGCACTGCCAGCAATGCTGCAAAATAGTGACAATTTCAGGGAAAAATGCCCGTCTACCTTCAGAACGAAAATCAAACAACAAACTGGTAGTCAAAAAAACCAAACACAAGCAATGTCACATAATGCAAAGTTATCTGCGGCAAACTAGCAATACAAAGAGAAAAAAATTATTAGCACAATGTTTTCTGCAATCAAAGATATGAAGGTTACCCAAGGCTGTAAAAGTAGCTCTTCGGATTGGAAATATAACAAGTGATTGAGGAAATTTATTATTATTTTGAATTCGACGAGTTTTATTTTAATGGGCTTATTTATTTTCAACTTATTTATCGGGTTTGTTTGAAAATTGTACTTGGCTGGTTGTTATTTACAACCATTAATCATACTTAATGTTTTAAAAATAAAATTCATTATAGTTTACACCTAATTACGTTAAAACATGTGAACAAGTTAGATTTTATACGAGAATAACAAGTCTTCTATTAGGATAATACCACTTTAGGATTTTTGGTTTCCTTACGAGATTTGTAAAGATTTATTGGGGACCAAAATTATCTTTAGATAATCTGTTTTAATTTTAAAATATGTCATAAATTTTGCCGATTGTCGGCGTATTAAACGTTGTTTGGCAGTAAATGTAGCAGAAGTTTCAGTTTTACTTACATACACAAATTAAAGAAAAACGTAAATTTATTAGAATTTTTTTTTAAACGTAGTGCGCTGTAAAACATTTACGAAGTAGTGACATTTCGAGATAAGGAAGAAATCTGTTAGCATTTACTAGCTAACGCTACGTTTTTTAAACATACATTGAAAACACAACGAAAATAATAAAAAGAGAAAGTAAACGACTTGCCATTTCACCACGTAAAGATACCTTAATTATTGGGGGGGGGGGGGTAAACTATGCCAACGCGCCGGGGCGGGGGTGGGGTGGTGGCAGTCTTGGAATCACACGATCTGCCCCAACCACCACCACCACTGCTAAATACTCCACAGTTTCGAAGATCAAGAATATGACGACAGATGTGTCTCTTACGGCCCGAAATTAATGGCAAAATTGTCCCCAGGCACCCGAAATTGAGGACAAAAAAGTTCCCAAGGTGCCGAAATTCAGAGGAAAATTGTCCCCATGGCCCCAAAAATGAGGACAAAAATATTTCTAATGCCCCTGAACTAAGGAAAAAGTAAAGCATGTCAGCATGTTGCTTTGAAATGTGAAATCCTTTTTTAAAATATCTTTTGTCGTTTCGGACCAAACCAAGAAAAGGGATTTCACAATTTTTCACCTTTCGAAAATCAGGTTGTATTTGCTTCTAGAATCCACAATTAGATGGGTTATTTTCAAACTACGAGCTCATGCTAACTAATGAAGTTTAATTGCGTAAACTCGTCCAAAATTAATAACACTAATGTCGGCTCCATTGTGATTTTGGTTTATTTATTAGTCAATTGATTTCAGTTTCGTCAGTAATACAAAATATTCTAAAGCTGGTACAACACTATTATTAATTACCTTGGTACTGGGATTTAGTTTTGGTGGCTGGGCTGGTCAACAACTGGAATGGGAGCTGCATCGAAGTTCCTGCCCGTCAGTGCCTGGTTAGAATGTCCGGCGTTGATCCTTCTCCCCCACTTACAAAATTAAGCTGGTTCCAATCGATAGGAGCATTTAATTTGCTTCAGAAAATTAAATTATACCAGACAAAAATTTTTTTTTAAATGATGCATGTTTGGATGGTAGCAGTGAAGGAAGACCTAGTGCTTTGTGTTTTGTGATCCAAACTTTCACCGCAAATAGATGGTAATTCAATGGACAAATGGAGTGGAAAGGCAGCCATGATTTCTCGAGAAACCACTAGGGATTATCGTCTTTGAATATCAATTCAAAATATGATGAAGACTTATTCGGAAAGAAGGGGCTGACTCCTCCTTCACCCCCTCCTCTCCCCCTCTCCAAAGCTCACCACTTTGGCACTTTTGGCTGCCGTTATCCCAAATATCCTAAAATTACCCTAAAATTTTGGCTCCTCTAAAGTATTTTGGGGCATTATCAAGATCAGCAAACTGTGAAAAAAAATAGTTACAACAATAACGCTTCAAGGCAAAAAACATTAAAAACGCTTGGCACAACGCACAGGACGAGATAAAAACACACTTGCAACTGATATTTCGGGACATAATGCCACTGGTCTCAGTAATCAAAGGGGGGGAAATGGTGTGAATCCTGTAGAGCTGAGAGCAGGAATCATTCATTCCTGTTCTCAGCTCTGCGACTTCACACCTTTATTTTTTCTGTTGTAGTTCGCCCCACTGCCCGTTTGCCTCAAACCTGAGGTCAACTTCCTGTTTTCCTGGTTCCTGCTGTCCGCTTCCTCTTTCCGCTTCAGCTCTGCAGGCTTCACACCTTTTTTTTTCCCTTTGATTAATGGAGCCTGTGGTATTATGTCACGAAATATCAGTTGCCAGTGTATTTTTATCTCGTCCTGTGCGTTGTGTCAAGCGTTTTTAATGTTTTTAACTTATGTGCGCACATTTTTTATCTGATTCGAAATGCTTTTACGTCTTTTAAACATGAGTTTTTTCTTACCAAAGGATCATGAAATATATTAAAAATTTAACAATATTTTCTCGTAACAATACTTCGCATTTTTTCATTGTATAAATAATACTTATTCCCTATTGACCGTGTCTTTGTCTATCTTGCTCAGTTAACAAACCAAATATTTTATCTTGCTCTCCACTCATGCACTAAGTATTTAATATCATATAGTTTATATATCAGCTGTAACGGCAGTGTTGCAAATCCTGACGAACGTTTTGGTCCAAGTCATCTCGTCCCTGCTCTGTTTGGCACGTGTGGTGGAAAATAATTCAGTTTTTAGTTCATGAGCCTGTCTGAAGTAGAAATTTGTGGATGCTGAATGCTCGCCTTCCTATTACATTTGACGAATATGCCATGAACTTTAGACTGGGGACGAACAACAAATGGGGAGAATGGAAAAAGGGGAAGCCAGAGTAGCTAAATAATCTGGAATCACTTCTTAAACATCAGTCGTGATTTGACAGTGGAATGCATCAAAACATTCAAGCACACAAAAAAAAAATGGGACACTAAACTCCAAAAAACTGGCAAAACTGTTGATAAAAAATGAAGGCCTGGCATTGCTATACCTCTAATCGCATTTCGGAAAATAAGCATAACTATTCTGCTTGTAAAAAAAATTATTCGAAATGTTTGAAGGAACTTTTCCAGTTGAGGGAAAAAGAAATTTTAACGGAAAGAAGTCTGTCTGCTGTATTTCGCTTTTATCGTCAGAAAACTAAATCTTCAAGAACCATTCCACCCTTGAGGCTGAATGACACACTTAACAAATCCCATTGAGAAAGCAACGGCTTTAAATTTCGAATTCTGCAAAAATGGAGTTGAAGACAATGAACAGCAACCGCCACAAATTACTTCGAGCATCAACGTGATCGATGAGCAATGCACGATTGTAACCGTCACACTGGAAGACAAAATATCCATTTTGACACATTGGAAACCGAGCCACTCTCTCGGACCCGAGGGCTTTTCTGCATTTTTTTTATAAACAAATTGGCACCCAAATTGCAGTTCCTTTGAAACAGATTTTTTTCCCTTTCTTTCTCAACAGAAAAGGTAATCCGGAGGATCCTGATAATTACCGACCTATTTCATTAACCTCCGTGCCATCTAAAATAATGGAGGCCCTTATTCGAAAAGCAATGATGCAGCACATTGACCGGTTCAACATCATAAAGAGTGATCAATTTGGCTTTTTGCCAGGTCGCTCTGCAGTGCAACAACTGCTGATTGTATTAGATAAATGGCCCGAGGCATTGGACCTTGGCATTAATACGGATATTATCCTGTTTGACTTTAAAAAGGCTTTCGAATCGGTGGTGCATTCAAAACTACTTTTAAAACTTAAATTCTATGGATTTCACGGCAAATTACTGGAATAAATTGGAGCTTTCATTACCGGCTGTACACAACGAGTGGTGATCGACCGCGAGATTTCGGTTTTAACTAAAGTCATCAGTGGTGTACCACAGGGATCGGTTCTCGGCCCATTGTTGTTCGTCCTCTTCCTTAATGATCTGACTTCTAACAACACAAAGGTGAATCACGAAAAATTCGCTGGTGACCTAAAGTTGCACTCCCCAATTATTTCGAAATCTGATAGTTTTCAGCTGCAATGGAAAATTGATTCGGTGTATTCTTGGTCGAATGGATGGCAACTACCACTCTATGAGGACAAGTGCCACAGCTTCTCTATTGGAAATGCACCAAACTCTATAAACTATTCGGTCGGTAATTCAATCCTGAAAGTTGCCACACAAAAAATTTAAGGACCTCGGAGTTTGGTTTCAATCTGATCTTAAATTTTCTACACATTGTAATTACATCACATCGATGGCCAACCGCAGATACGCTTTTGTCCATCGCTGTTTCACGTCTGGAAATCTAAATACCAAACTCTGGGCATTTAAGGTGTTTGTCCGCCCACTTCTTGAATATACTTGCCAAGTCTGGTCGCCTAGCCTTTTAAAAGATATCGATCACATTGAATCGGTCCAGAGGAGGTTTACAAAATCGCTCCCGGGTTTGAGCAGAGAGTCGTACAGCAAACGTTTAGAAATTCTAAAATTGGAAACACTTGAACTGGGAGATTAAAGGCCAATTTAATTCTAACCTACAAAATTCTACATTGCTTGTTGCCACTCGAGCTACCCTTCTTCGATCTTAGCACTGAGACAAGAACTAGGGGCCACCGATTTAAGCTTGTGATTCCCAAATTTAATCTAAATTGCAGGAAATCCTTTTTTGCCGTGAGAGTCACTCCTGTGTGGAATTCCTTAAGTGACATCATTGTCTCGGCCTCATCGTTAAAGACCTTTAAAAGATTGTTGAACGGGTGTTGCTTGAAGGGACACCTACTCCGTCCGGATAACTGTCCATGAAAGATTCTTATCCGTTTCTTTTCACGCCTTAACCAATTCGAAACCCTCACAACGTTGGCATTTTTTGATGTCATGTTTAATGGTACCTTGCATTAGTGAGTATGGTTTATCCAGTTGACAAGGTATCCTATGATACTGATAATTTTAAAACATGATTTTTATCTTTTGATGTTGTGTTTAATGGCCCCTTACAGTGAGTATGCTTTATACAGTTGATGATGCATCCTACGATACTGAGACGTGATTTTAACGATGTGCCCTCTCTTAGTTAACTTCCGGTAAGGTGTTAGTGGCCCCTTGGGAATCCTTTCTTACCGTTTTGCTAATTTTACTGAGCAATAAACACATTATTATTATAAAGGCCAATTGGGGTAAAAGCTGCGTTCCCTGAATGCTTTGGCTGAACGCAGCTTCTATCTCGGCTGGCCATGAGTTAAACACGTAAAAAAGTATATGGTAGTCATAAATCCCTGATTAGTAGAAATTATTAAACACAAACTATGCTAGGTAAAAACATATGCTATTATGCACATTGCACAACTAACCTCAGCTGACAAACCTCAGCTTTTTTCCCACTGGTTTAGCAGACTTCAACAATTGCTCCGTTTGTGGCCTAGAACACGTCAAGGCGATATTCAGTATCCCTCTGTGTATTGGCCAACATCTCTTTACTTATTATAGTCACTGCAGCAGCTGTTAACCAGTCCTTTAGTGTTTCACTGCTATCAACGGATGTCTAGTACACTGCGTCCTTTACATAGCGCCACAGGAAAAAGTCAAGGGGGTAATCCAGGTATCAGGGTGGCCATGCTGTCAGTCCATCCCTCCCATTCCATCTGCTGAGGAAGGTTTCGTCTAGGAATTGGCGAACACATAATTCCCAGTACAGCAGCTCACAGGCTTTTTGAAACAATCCATGGTCGACATTGCTGAACCTGTTGTGCAACAAAGAGCTCCAGCATGTCAAGAAAGTACTCTTTTTTTTTTTTTTTTACTTTAGCCTCCATATAAAAGAAAGGCACAATAATCATGAGCCTGCACCAAACACTCACGTTTTGGCTGTCCGCTCGTGTTCGATAACCACACTTGGGCTTTCGGTCCCCCATACAGCACCAACAAACCTCGTGGGAAAAAATGTTAAGTTTGACTTCGGTTAGTGCTTATTAAACCTAGCTAAGTTTCAGTTTGATAACTTTTTGTAATCAGGGCAAAACTTTATGAGCACCCTTGTATCACTGTAGTATAACAGATTGGAATTGACATAGCTAGCTGATTGGATGATTTGGTGGAGTACGGCCTTCATGGCCGTCTGCCCCAGACACGCAATGATCACTGCACAAAATAAAGAAAAACAAAACAGAAGCAATGAATAGATTTAATATGGCTTCTTGTGTTTACAATGTGTTATAACAAACGACCCACTTTCATTTTGTTTCATTGTGACAGTCACTATCGAAACGCAGCAGGATGCCATTGTGTGGATGGTTCCAACATTCACGGCCATTACGGCTGAACAGGATTGCATGGCTACCTGCAGGATGGATGACCTGCATGGTTGATCGCTAATGTTGTTTTGTCCGATATCATCGTTGTATCCTGGTTGCCGGACGAGATGAAGATACTGAAACTAGCCACAGGATGCTTTATTTTTTTAACATCTTGCTTTCAATCACTCAGTATTCTTGTACCCATACGTGACAATCTTATTAGCGAGTTCATTATCGTGTGCCAAAAGATATTCCATTTGTTCCACCGCAGCTTTTTCGTATGAGGGTTGTTGCCCACCATATTCTTCAGGCAGGAACTCTGGGTGAATGTGTTCATGCAACGATTCCAAACTGTAGCCATGGAATTTAATCTAGAAAATACGAATACCGTTATAAAAGCAAACTTTAACAAATAAATATCTCGATCCATTTTTTGTGTGAAGGTTTCACCTGCAATCCAGGTTTACACTGGGCAGGTTGACTGTGTGGGCAAGTGCAACCCAACACCCTATGCTATGCCTTTATTCTCAGGTTAGAAAGAAAAATTCCTAAATTGATTTGATAAAACCTGACAGTCAAATTGATTGATAAATTCGTGGAAGAGATGGTAAAATTTTTGTGAAGGGAAATTCTTTTGTTTAAAAAATTGTGAAACAATACAAAAAAAAACTGCTCTTAGAATGTAGCGGAAGTTAAAAATCAGCAGAACCTTCCGGGATTTTTAGATAGACGTGGAGTAAAAGAAAACTGCAATAGGCCTACTTAAATTGTCAACGAAAATGTTGCCCAGCTGGCCAGAGTAGGCTCCGTTAGTGCTGCCATTGTGGTGGTTGATGAAGCATCAACTTTGGAGAAATTGCTCTTAGTTAATAAATTAGGAAGCAGTAAACTAATACAAACACATATCTGAAAGGGCAGAATCCCATCGCCCACTTCCACCGACTGGACATGTTTTTTGACTGTTGGATCAAAAAAATAACGCACTCCAACTCCGCCATTACCTACTGGGTGCACCTCGTATCATAACTACAGGCATAAAAGTAGAAAAATAAATTGGCGTATGGACGGATACTTGCTCCTCTCGCATGCATCCATCGTCACGTTATACTTGACGTCGAGGCAATTAGTAAAAATAGAATGACCAACTAAAATTTTTTTTTTAATATTTAAAAGATTGAGAGAATCACATGATACGAACAAATACTTAAGTATACTAAAGAATTACAAGTTCTTCTTTTACTTGTTCTCCTGCAGAACGTACTAATCTTCTGCATTAACGCAGCGAAAGTGTCAGGGAGATAAAAGTAGTTCTAACACGTACACTTTATTTTATAATTTTCATTTGTTTTTAGAGGCATTGAAGTCTTTGTAAGCGCTGACTTATGTCACTGAGAAATAATATTTTTTTTTGCAGCTTCGCAGATTCTGCTGTTTTATGTAACAATGTAGGCCTACAAAAAACAATCTTTTCAGGGTTATATTTAAACTGGAATTTCATCACCAAATTTAGGCTTTAAGCCATTTAACTGAAATATGTAGTATCATCCTTGAGGGTAGTTGAGGAAGAAACAACTTTTCCCACCATGTGGTTGGAAAATGTACATCTTCAGACTGCGATACCAAATAATACAACTTAAATAATAATAATTCATTAGCTGTTCCTGTCATTTTGTCACATTATACGCCAGTCTACTAGAGGAAGTGCCCCTGCAGTCCACACTGCATGTCTCGTTTGTTGTCGCATTGTTTCTGTTTTTGCCCAGAAGATGATTGCCCATAATTTTCCGTCAACAATATATTAGCACGGCCAGAAGGCAGTGCTTATTTTTGGAGCGTAGCTCCGCCGTGAAGACCTCTAGGACATAATGTCCTAGCAAAATGTTTGCTTGGTGATTTTAAGACGTGGTTAGGATTTTTGCATAAGGTATTAAAGGCTGGTGAGAATTTTACCTGGTGATGTTGTCCAGATGATGTCCTATTTTCTGGCAACGTTTTTATGGGTCCCAGCCATGTGCTTTCTCGGTGATGTTTTGTACCAGCCGTATTTTTTTCCAGGTGTTATATAACCTGACATCATTTTTTGGATGATGTTTGGATGATGGCAAGGTATTTTCTGGGTGATATTGTGTCCTTAATATGTTTTTTCTGGGCGAAGTGTGCTTAACTATGCTATTTCTAGGCGAGGTCATATCGTGTCAATGTTTGTTCTGGGGGTGTTGTGTCCGTTCCATGTTTATTCTGGGTGATGATGATTTGCTATCAGATTTGCTGATGGATTTGCATTTTTGAACATTGATGGTATACTTACTAATGATGCGGACTTCTTAGTCAAGAAAGGTGTAAACAACACATAAACCCATTGAAAAATAGCAGGGTTGAATATAACATGGACTCCATGGCAATGTATTGGGAAAACATCCTAAAGACATTATGAAATTAAAAAATAGATAAACATTAAGAACGCACAAACTATACACGGAACTATGAATGAAATTTTTGGTAGCTTTATTTGGAGAGCTACTTGTAATACACATTTGGTTTATTGCATGGTGCTGATGACAACTCTTGGTCATAACCAACATAGTATGTGCATGACTGCATTCAAAGGCATTGTGTATACATCTACTAAAAAATGTAATATCTGTATAATGGTAAATTATTAGTAACAAACAAATAACTCAATGGAACCAACATTGACGACAAGTGGGTGGTAATAAAATGAAATATGACAATAGTTATGTATGGTCATAACAGCTAAATTAGGAAGTACGATGTTGGTAATGCTTCTTGAGCCAGTGGGTAACAATCCCGAAACGATATTGAACACCAAACACATTAAAATTATAATTAGGACAGCTGTAAACCGGAATAATTTCTCACACCAAATAGGTACACACTGGTATACACAAGCTTTGTTCTTTACGAATTTGGAACCGTTAATTTATTTAACCAAGTATGTTGTTAGAATGCCTAAACAATCAAATTAAGAAAGTAGCATAACCAGTACTCCAATTTATAATAAAAGTAACTAAATGTGGCATATTTGGTGAGATGTGAGCATCGAACTTATTCATCACGG
>JAHWFP010195823.1:0-12709 GCA_023313725.1 Lithobius niger | reverse complement strand
AAAAAAAAGACGAGACAACATATGATTATGATGCTTTTGTAAGTGTGTGTATGTCTGTATAGGGAGGAATGCACCCAAAACCAAAACTGGTAGAAAAACCCGCCAAGTTTCCAAAAACGGTCGGTCTTTGAAGGTAATGATATCATTCAACCAGGGAAAGGCCGCTACGGTCAGTCCTATTAGCCAAGGTGATCGCACCGACTAATAGTTCGAAAGTTAAATGAAAATTTGAAGATTGCTACTCGCTGTAGCAATCTTCAAGTTTTCATTTAAAGCCCAAAGTATTACTGGGTGCGATTAATTTGGCTAATAGGATTGACCTTGGTGGCCTTTCCCTGGTTGAATGATATCACTGCCTTCAAAGGCCGACCGTTTTTGGAAACTTGGCGGGTTTTTCTACCAGTTTTGGTTTTGGGTGGATATCACAACTTTCATAGGACTGTGAACGTACATAAGGTCTGCTTAAGATGCTTCAGTCCCATTTTTGCACACACTGGCTAACAATCTCTGATTTCGTTCACTTCGCTCACTCAATCCCCTGCAATTGTTTTGTTTATCCCTGCAACTTCCCCTTAATTTTTCAAGATTTCGTTCACATTTAGTCACGCGAAACCCCCGACGGTCGCTGTTTTAAAACAGCAGAACTCGAAGCATTTTATTTTTGGGTTATTAACAAAAAAGCCATTAGCTCGTGGATGCTCGAGCATCATCTAACGTGCATCCCTTTATTCTTACGCAATCCACGGCAACGTTAATGTTTCTTTATTTTGCCCTTCGTTACAGTTCAGTTTTTAGTTCGTCCAGACTTTTACAATAAATCTACGGACCAGTCTTGATTGTTCAAGCCATTGTTGCTTAAAATCATTGGTTGCAACTTGGAAAAGAAACAAAATTTAAAACCCTCTCACGCATTTGTCCTTACCCCAAACCAACAAAAGAACCATGCTCAGATCAACAAAAGAACCATGCTTCCGTGTGCAAAAGTTTAGCTTCGTAGGCCTTCTCAATTTTGCGCTAGCCATGAGAAATGAGTCTATGGGATTTAACATGGGGCCAGCGTTACTAGCTAGTTACTAGCTAGCTCGTCAATAAAAACAACGTTATTTACGCATTTTTCTCTCTATGAATGGTGGACACTCAGCCTTTAACTTTCATTGATTTCTTTATCCCTGCACCTTCCCCTTACATTTACCACAATTTGAAAGATTTCTGTCGCATTGGGATTTATCCTCAACATGCCAAAATATGCTTTAGTTGCTTACAGTTAACAGACACACTGCTAGTGAGGCCGCCTTTTTATCATTAACAATCAATTTTTTAACAATCGGATGTCTACAATGGGGTGATTTAGTGCTACTTGGCGGCGACACGCTAGCGTGTGTCTACATATACTACTACTGAAATTTATGCAGTCAGTGATGATGACTTTAAACAATAATATTAGCACTGCCGGCAGGCAGTGCTTATTAGAGTTCGTTTGCGCACGAGAATTTTCAAAAACTGGACAGGCGGCGGCGGCGGAGAGGCCCCAGAATGCAATGCTGCAACATGTAACAATGGGGCAGCTATAGGTGAGGTGCACAACATCGGATTGTAGCTCACTCGAACAAGTTGGAACGATGCTCGGTCACGGGGAAAGTAACATTGTCGTGGTGAGTTAGCAATGTCGGCCACAGATAGATTGTCGAGAACCAAAATGAAATGTTCTTGGTTTTCGCTTAAATCTTTCAGTTTTAAACCGCAGGGTGCGAAGTCTATAAATTTGAGGCCTCAAAATTGGGCGGCCGACATGACTGAATGACTTATTTACTTCTTCAATGCGGGTTTCGGGAAGCAAGTTGAATTGTTTCCGCGTTTGTTTGCCATAATGCTGCATTTTCTTGCAACAATGCAGAATCAACTATAGTTTGTTCCACATTATGTTTTCAGAAAACGGACTGTATGACGACTCGTTTCCTTGCACTATGAGTACAAAAACATGTGACTATCACATTTGTACACTCAACAAAGTTACTATTTCTACGAATGGGATGTTTACGGATTTTTTTTGCACTCGTAGTGGAAGAAAACATGGCGTCATACAGTCAGTTTTCTGAAAGCATAATGTGGAACAAAGTATACCATCGATCTGACAAAGTAACTCTAGACACACGCTAGCAGGTTGCCATCAAATAACAAACATGGCACAAAGCTTGGACAGAGTCTGAAAAGAAATAAGCATTTCTAATGTTCCGTTTTTTTCGCAAACAAAATTGGCTGGACAGTGGACATTACAGTAGACATGATAGACCAGTCTGTAGCAATTACAACAAAACTGAAGCGAAAAAAGCCAACAGATTAAATGATCAATTAATTATAGTTCGTTGGGTTCGAGTGAACTCTAATCCGTTTTTATTCGTGTATACCTTTACAGCTGTGAGTATGGGCTACGAGCTCTAATGCTTTTTTCTAAACGGCAAGCCGTTTTTTGTTCATTTAATAGTATTATCAGCTCGTGTGCCTGATTCGGTTTTAGGAAGGACGATCTCTCCCACCGTCCCCCTCTGGATCCTCGCCTGACTTGCTGTTATCATTGTCCAAGCTGCCAGCTGCGCTTGCCTCACGCCACTCTGATGGGGCACGTGATTCTCTTTTTGGGGTCGGGTATCCGGCAGGCCTGGCTGAAGGGCTGCATTGTGGTCGTGATTTTTCTTGATATGCGGGCAGCATATGACATGGTGGATCTTGCTTGGGTAGAATTATCTCTATGTTCTCCATGGTGTCACCGAGCGGTTGTCGAAGGTGGTTCTCGCGCTTATTGGTGTGGGGCACTCTGCGAAATGAGGGAAAATTAGTTCATGCCACCAGAAGTGACACAGTCCTGGTGGGATGGATAACAGCAGTAGGATAAAACCTTCCCGTGTCGATGGGGAATCTCGGGTTGAGCCGCAGTTTGGGACATTTTCGTTGTATGCATTAATTACACAATAAAACAAGAGTCAGTGGTCTAGCCAACTAAACGTGGATAGTTGCCTTCCTCGACAGCACTGTATAAATGAGACCAAGAAACAGTTATTTTTGGGGACTGTAGAATTTCCTCAGATTTATTTCTTGGCTCGGGTTGAAGGGCAGAGTTGTACAACATGAAGGAAAATAGCTTCTATGCCAGACATTGCATTCTTAAGACCAAACGGGGTTTGACAGTTACTGGTCTGTGGATATAGGAGAGCTAGCATTTATGACCTTGCATCTGGGTGTGGGAGTAAAGGAAAATATACAACTTACAGGATGGGCTTCATGGGAATCCGGATTCCATAGGCACACTGAGGATCGATCCAGTCTCCAAGGAAAAAAGGGTTTCCAGTACAAAGCCAGGTTACAGGAACAACATGAACATCATGCCAGTGTGTGTCCAACTACAGCTATCTCTCCCATTACAAATACATTCTGATACATAAAATATCATACTCAAACATGAGCAAAAGGGGAGAAGGTTTCCACTCTAAGAAAACCAGAGGAAGAAGAACATGTAAATACAAATAACAATAATAATAGTACAACACCATAACAATGGTTACCTGGTACACAATAATAAAGTCAAAGCTTCTCAGAACTAAATCTGCATGTTAGGGAGACCTGCGTGCCAAGGGGAACAGCTCCAGGCACAAAGGGAATGTGAGGGTTTCTACCTCTGACTCAATCCGGGTGAATGGCTTTTGCTCCAGTGTCAAGTCCACCGGGAGAGGCACTTTTCAGTGTCGCCATCAATGAGGTTCTTGTGGAGCTGAGCCGTAATTGAAATGTTGTCGCTACGCAGATGACATTGTTGTGTGGGTGGCGAGAGAGGACTTGGGTTCTCTACTCGCCTCTATGCAGGCTGTCGTTGCACTGTGCAGGCAACTGCTGGTGATTAAGAGGCTGTCCTTTTCTTTGCGCAAGATGGAGTTAGTGGTGTTCTCGAAGGGGCGACTTACAAAAGTGTCTCTCTTAGTAGGAACCGCAGTGGTGAGCTCCTCAGCTAGTGTTTGGTATCTAAGGATCCGGCTAGATACTCAGTTGTCTTGGCTAAATGAGGTTACAATGTAACGTGCTTACATGTACGGCAATGCACACGCACGCAGTTAGCCCCTCGTGCGGTGCACCTTGCCGTTAACATGGATGCTACGCGCCGCTAGCTACCATGCACACATGGCAGCTGGCCCAGCGCCAGCATTCGGGTAAGCAAGCCAGTCCTATTGTTCTACCAGTCAGGACCGGATCGCGCCAGTTCGCCGTCACGTGACGTAATGCCTCAGGCAAGAGCCTATTGTTCTGCCCCGGCCCACTCGGGTATAAAACGGGACAGAATCGACAGCTCAAGTGAATTGGTGTGTGGTGGTCAGACCTGCAAGTCGAACCACCAGAGCTGATAAGGGCAGGACAAGGGCATATAAACCTTGACCTAGCGCCTAATATGTAATGCTAAGTGTGCAGTCCCCTAGCTGTACAGTAAGAGGTGAATTAGGATTGAGCATTGTGTCTTATGAATAATCGTCCATCTCCTTAGCAAGCACTTACAACAACTGTAAAGGAATGCCTCTCCTCTAGGTTGCGAGTTCCGTAAATTTGGCTCCTAGTTCAGCGTTCCGTGGTCATGTTCTTTTATCAGATATATGTTTGGTGTTGTATTGACTTCTGGATGCCCTTCTTGGCATGCTCTAGGTGTGCGACCTGTGGCGTTCAAGTGGTGCTGAATGAGTGCTTGAGGGTGATTACAGGATGTCTGCCGCCGACTCCTATTCCTGGGCCTTTAATTGAGGCTGTCTAGGTCCCAGTACACATCCAGGCACGCAAACTCTTGTCAGCCTTTTGTCTCCGGGTGGAGTTTATGGCCATGTTTTTCATCCAGCCCCCCTTGCCGTTGGGTCTGGTGTGTGGGCCTTGAGGCAGTTCTCGTCTGTGATGACCATTTGTGCGGCCAGGGGCTAGTGGCGGTAAATGTTGTTTGCGCCGTTTCTTTTTCTGTGATTCCGGGAAGGTGGGGACCATCGACCCAACGCTTTAGGCTCTCCACCATAGATCCTCCACCATCCACCGTCCGCAATCGACTGTCCACCACCAAGCATCCACCATTGACCATCCACCATCTACCAATTATCATCCACCATCCACAATACACCATTGACCATCGACCATTTGCCATCCACCATCGATCATCGTCCATTTGCCACTGTCCACCATCCCCTGTCCACCATTGATCATACACCATGTACTATTTACCATCTGTCAGCTACCATTGACCATCTACCATTGACCATCCACCATCCACCATTTATCATTGATCATCGACCATCGATCATCCACCATCGATCTTCGACCATCAACTGCCCACCATCCCCCATCCAACATCCACCAACCACCATACACCATCAACCATCCACCATCGACCATCAACCATCCGCCATCGACCATCCATCATCGACAATCTACCATCAACCTGTGTACAGTTATCTGTTTAATAATAGTTATAATTTAACGTAAAATAAAATAACTCCCCAAAAATAATTGCAACGAACTTTATAGGTCCAATGCAAGGAGTTGATACAATAATCCGCAGGAGTTCTGACGTCATGATTGCTTCACTCATTTTTCTGATTCAACCATACTCTCGTGAAATCCTCCTCACCATGCAGCACAATAAGCAAGTTGCCAGGAATTTGTTTCCACTTTCTTTAAAGCATTTGAACTTTTTTTTAATTTTTAGGTTATGTTTGTCCCAATCACATAAAGAAAATCGTTGGGCACAGAGCCATTTAATACCACCAGATAATTTTCAATAAGCTAGGTTGAATAGTGTCTCTGTAATCTAGTTCCATATAACTCCAACACATTCACACACTAATAATTTTGATGCCTACTAAAATACTAAATGGTCCTAGGGCGTCAATTTTTTTTTACTAGCAGAGTGAGGACAGACAATGAGAGAGTTGGCATTCAAAATCATCCTACAAAAATTAAAATTATAATATAAATTTTTGAATAAATTAGAATGAATTATCATAAATTATCGTAAATTAGAATTAGATCATAAATAAACTCAATTCAAATTTATTTAGCCTCCAGTTATGACTGGCAGACAAAGACGTACGTAGCATTAATTTAATTTAGCGGCAGTGCATTGTTTCAAATTTAAAATCAGCGTATCACATTTCACGAGAAGCAAACACAGTTCAATTCAGTTGCTAGATCTTTAGCATTTGATGCGCACCCAACCATAGCCACGGCGTCAGAAGGAGAGAGGGACAATTTTGCTAGTTAATTCCTATCGAAAATTCCTAGGTTCTTACCACGCCACAATCGACATGAGTACAAGACATCACAGGGCCCCTCTCTTCCCGAAAATGTAAAGGTTGGCTGAGGCCGGCCCTGAACCTGGGGCCTCTGGTATGTGAGACAGTATGCTAACCATCAGGCCTCCTTGCCCCAGTTGCTAGAGCAGTACTTTTACCGTGTGATTGGAGCACAATAGGTGGCAGAATCAGAGGTTAAGCAGACAACACGTTGAATCTCTATGGTCAAGCCTTTACAGGTGTTAGGAACAGTGCCCCTTTACGTGTCCGTACTTTAGCTGGTCGAATTCCATTATAATGGAGGTATTTTGTTCACCTCTGCAATCTGCAGTAATCTGCAATTCGTCAGATTATGTGCAAATATGCTGCTAAAAACTAAATGAAGCCATTTGGAATGCTGATTCGATTCTCCCTCCATCCACTTGAACTAGGTTTCAGATCCCAGTTAGTGTTATGCAAAGAGGCAAGCAATGTAGATTTCGGTTTGGAGATACAGAGTCGACTGAATTTTGCAAAAGGTTTTAACACGCAAATGATCCTAGGTGGTTGATTTTTTTTACCGGTTCAGTGACGACACAATGAGAAAGTTGGCATACAAAATTATCTTATAAAAATTTTAATATAAATTTTTGAATAAATTATCTTAAAAAACTATAAGAAAATCATAAAATATCATAAATTATAATAAATTACCATAAATTGGCATAAATTATAATAAATTATCATACATTAGAATAAGTTAGCATAAATTAGAATAAATGATCATAAATTAGAATTAGCTCATAAATAAACTTAATTCAATTTAATTCAGCCTCTAGTAGTGTCTCGGGCACAAAGAGGTTTGTAGCCTTAAACCACTGTTGTTAAACTTTAATAACTTAGTGGCAATGAATTATTTCAAGTTTAAAATCAGTGTGTCAACTGTCACGAGAAGGTAACACTTGACACACTCAATCCAGTTGCTAGAGCTTTAGCTTTTGAAACGCGCCCAGCCATAGCCATGGTGCCAGAGGGACTAACGGACAATTTTGCTAGTTGAATCCTGTCGAAAATTCTTAGGTTCTTTTAGATGCCACAATCGACATGAGTACGTGACACCACAGGATCCTTCACTCCCTGAAAATGTCAAGTTTGGCTGATGCTGGCCTCGAACCCGGGATCTCTGACACTTGATACGATCATACTAACCATCAGCCACCTTTCCCCATACTTGCTCGAGTTGTTACCGAAGTACTTTTTACTGTGTGCTCGGAGCGTGACCGGTGCAGAATCAGAGGCTTAGCGGACAATGCATTGAAACTCTGTGGTCAAGCTTTTTTGTATTAGAATAACCGTGCGCCTTTAAAGTGTACGTAGTTTAGCTGTTCGAGTTCTGTTACAATGGAGGCATTTTGTTCACCTCACATACTTCCAGTAGCAATATAAGTAGAAATCTGCAAGTCGTCAGGTAGTGTGTAAATGCTGCTAAAATCTAAATGAAGCCCTTTGGAATGATCTCTCTCCATCTACTTGAACTAGGTATCAGCTCCCAGTGAATATTACATGAAGAGGCAGCCCCCCTCAAGCTGCGCAGGTTTCGGTTTGAACATATGGAGTCGAATGAATTATGCAGAAAGTATTAACTCGCAAATGATCCTAGGGGATTAATTTTTTTTACCGATTGACTGACGACAGACAATAAGAGAGTTGGCATTTGAAATTATCCTATAAAAATTATTATATACATTTTAGCATAAATTAGAATAAATTATCATAAAAAACTATAATAAAATCTTAAAATATCATAAAATCATAAATTATAATAAATTAGAGTTAGCTCATAAATAAACTCAATTCAATTTAATTCAGCCTCTAGTAGTGTCTAGTGCACAAAGAGGTATGTAGCCTTAAGCCATTGTTGTTAAACTTTAATAATTTGGCGGCAATGCATCATTCCAAGTTTAAAATCAACGTATCACGTGTCACGAGAAGCTAACACAATTCGATCCAGTTGCTAGAGCTTTAGCTTTTGATGTGCACCCAGCCATAGCCATGGTGCCAGAGGTAGAGAAGGGCAATTTTGCTAGTTAAATCCCATAGAAAATTCTTAGGTTCTTTTACACTCTACAATCGACATGAGCACGCGACAACACAGGGCCCATCAATCCCTGGAATTGTCAAGTTTGGCTGATGCCGGCCTCGAACCCGGAAACTCTGGCACGTTATTCGGTCATGCTAACCATCAGGCCACCTTTCCCCATACTTGCTCCAGTTGTTATAGTAGTACCTTTTACTGTGTGCTTGGAGCGCGACTGGTAGCAGAATCGTAGGCTAAGCGGACAATGCGTTGAATCTCTATGGTCAAGCCTTTACAGGTTTTAGAAAAACTGAGAGCCTTTACAGTTTTCGGAGTTTAGCTGTTATCGCGCCTCGCATAGCCTCCGGCTCGGTATGGCACTTACAGATGGCTGTATCGCTCGTCTGCTCCTTGTTCAACCACGCTAGATATCTGATGTTATCTCAATCGGCCTTGATCCCAAACTTACTTGCTCGAGTCGTTACGTCACTTACTTACCTGTGTCGGTTTCTTTGTCATCTCATGTGACGTCATTTGTGATCATCGTTTACCTGAAATAAACCTTACAAATTAATCATTACTTAGTACTTATCTAATTAATCTTGTTCTACTTACACTGATTAATTTAAGTTAGACCTTTCATTAATTTATTAGCTTATCGGGTTTAATTAATTGAAGCTGTTGTATACTAAATTAATCAGGTGATTTTGCTATCAAGTCGATCACCTGATATGCAAATTCCTCTCACCCCATAAAACATGCCATCATCGTTACCCAATGTCTGCTCCATTACAAACCCTGTCTTGTTGGGGTGTCTGTTGTTGGTGGCTGGCTGAGTTCCCCAAAACTCCTAAATAATGTTAACTAATAGTTCACTAGTTGTGAAATCCAGGAGGCTCGCAAGTTTGCTTGTGCTAATTCGTTGTCCAGTTTCTCAAGTTGTGGGCCGCTTCTGATGTCTTCCGAAAAAAGGTAACTGAACTCTATTCTTTTTTACCTTGAACTGCTACATCGTTAAGGATGAAAATTCACCCGGTATACTTGCAAACCTCTTTAATTCTTGACGATAAATTCGTAAAAGTAGAAGCTTGTTTTGGATACAAGGTTCGTCTCCAGTCACATGGTAAACTGGGTTTTCAGTGTTTTGATTAATCTCTAATCTCAATACTTTTTGACATGTTGTAGTGGTAACTGGGCTTCTTCGGGTGAGAAAGTTTTTTTCTGCTAGTTATGTAGTTGACAGATCAAGGGTTCGACATCAAAATAATTCTACATGCTCTCCTTGTGATAATTTAATCCGTTACGAGATGTCGTAAACCTTGTTACAGTAACCACGTCTCATTACGAGATGTTAGTAGAAAAATCTGCCCTTATCCAAATTCTGTTCCGTTACGAAAGGACGTAAGTTTGAACCCCCCACCCCCATGAGGTTTCTGTTACGTGATGTCAGTTGGGGTATTGTTCAAACATATTTTCTGTTGCGTGATGTCGTCAAAATTCTAAATAAGCCTAATCCCAACTTTGTTCCGTTACGTGACGTCCCAAGGCTTAAAATATTTCTTTACATGACATCCGAAATTTCTAAACCAACTACCCATTTGTTTCAAAATTTGATTAACTTTGGCTAACGAGCATAACCACTGGGTTTAACCAGCACTGACTTATAAAACTTGGTCCTAAAAACCAGTAATCTCATCCCCTTGTTTTTATTAATTAAATATGCAATTGAAACAACCCATTTTCGTTGAATGTGTTCATTGTGGCATGTTATGGTATTGAACAGGTGCTGATTGTGTTTCTGTTTCAGGCTTAACTTAACACCCCCCCCCCCTATTTTTCCCCTTTTCTCGAGATCAATTATTACGGCCTTAAGACCCCGCCATTGAACCTGGGAACTCAGCGGAATCACCACTAAACTTTTTAATCAACATCTTCCCCGCTGTCTGCTGGTAAGAGCAATACTGTTCTAGTTCAGTTACAATGGAGGCATTTTGGTCTTCTCACATACTTCCAGTAGCAATATAAATAGAAATCTGCAAGTCGTCAGATTGTGTGCAAATGCTGCTAAAGCTAAATGAAGCCCTTTGGAACACTGATTCCCACTCCATCCACTTAAACTAGGTATCAGCTCCCAGTGAGTATTATGCGATGAGGCAGCCCTCCAAGCTATGCAGATTTTGATTTGAATATACTGAATCGAATGAATTATGCAGAAAAGTTTAACATGCAAATGATCCTAGGGAATTGAATATTATTACCGGTTGAGTGATGACAGACAATGAGAGAGATGGCATTCGAAATTATCCTATAAAAATTAGAATATAAATTTTAGAATAAATTAAAATAATTGTCATAAAAAACTATAATAAAATTATAAAATATCATGGTAAAATCATTAATTATAATAATTAGAATAAATTAGAATAAATTAGCATAAATTAGAATTAGCTCATTGTTCCCTTTCTGACTCCTATCATCTTGCCCCAGATAGTCAGTGAAACACGCTCCTTCGGGAGAATCCATCATTTATTGGCATCTGAAGCCAACCGTGCTGCTCTCGATCTTGGCGCCAACTCATCTCTCTCTCATCTCGATCTGCTGCTCGGAAGGTGGCATGCGCTCATGCGCGCGAGCAAGCGAAGGAAGAAGAGGGTGGGGCAGGGATGACATCCTGATATCATAATTAAACTCAATTCAATTTAATTCAGCCTCTAGTAGTGTCTAGTGAACAAAGAGATATGTAGCCTTAAGCCATTGTTGTTAAACTTTAATAATTTAACGGCAATGCATTATTTCAAGATTAAAATCAGTGTATATCGTGTCACAAGAAGCTAACGCAATTCAATCCAGTTGCTAGAGCTTTAGCTTTTGACGTGCACCCAGCCATAGCCATCGTGCCAGAGGGAGAGAGGGACAATTTAGCTAGTTAAAATCCTACGGAAATTCGTAGATTCTTTAGCACACCACAATCGACATGAGTATAAGACATAACGGGATCCTTCTCTTCCGAAAATGTTAAGGTTGGCTGAGGCTGACTTCGAACCTGAAAGCTCTGGCACGTGCGACAGTCATGCTAACCATCAGGTGTCCTTGTCCATGTTACTAGAGTAGTAGTTTTACTGAGTGCTCGGAGTACAGTGGATGGCAGAATCAGAGGCGAAGCAGACAACGCGTTGAATCTCTATGGTCAAGCCTTTACACCAATTAGTTAGGAAAACGTGCACCTTTAAAATGTCCGTAGGTTAGCTGTCCTAGTTCCGTTAAATGGAAGCATTTTGTTCACCTCACATACTTCCAGCAGCAATACAAGTAGAGAACTTTAAGTCGTCAGACTGTGCGCAAATGTCATTAAAGCTAAAAAAAAAACCGCTCGGGAACGCTGATTCTCCCTCCATCCACTTAAACTAGGTATCAACTCCCAGTGAGTATTATGCGAAGAGGCAATCCCCAAAGCTATACAGATTTCGGTTTGGACATATGAAGTCAAATGAACTATGGAGAAAGTTTTAACACTAAAATGATCTCAGGGGGTTGATTTTGGCTGAGTGACGACGGCCAACGAAAGTGTCCTATATCCTATAAAAATTGAATTATAGAATAAATTTTAATAAAAACTGTGATAAAATCATAAAATATCATAAAATCATTAATTATCATAAATTAGCATAAATAAACATAAATTAGCATAAATTATCATAAATTAGAATTACCTCATAAATAAACTCAATTCAATTTAATACAGCGTCTAGTAGTGTCTAGTGCACAAAGACATGTAGCCTCAATCCACTGTTGTTAAACTTTAATAATTTAGGGGCAATACATTGTTGCAAGATTAAAATCAGTGTATCTCCTGCAAAGTATTATGCGAAGAGGCAGCCCCCCAAACCTATACAGATTTCGGTTTGAACATGTGGAGTCAAATGAAGTATGCAGAAAGTTTTAACACTCAAATGATCCAAGGGGGTTGTTTTTTTTTTACCGGTTGAGTAACGACAGACAATGAAAGAGTTGGCATTCTAAATTACCCTATAAAAATGTAATAAAAATGTAATTTTAGAATAAATTACAATAAATTATTATAAAAAAAACTGTGATAAAATCATAAAATATCATAAAATCATTAATCATCATAAATTAGCATAAATTAGCACACTTCAGCATAGATTAGCATAAATTAACATAAATTAGATTTAGCTCATAAATAAATCAATTCAATATAATAATGCCTGTAGTAGTGTCTATTGCGCAAAGAGATATGTAGCCTCAAGATATTGTTGTTAAACTTAAATAATTTAGCGGCAATGCATTTTTTCAAGTTTAAAATCAGTGTATCTCCTGCCATGAA
>JAHWFP010195821.1:9870-37077 GCA_023313725.1 Lithobius niger | reverse complement strand
GAAAATTATATTAATGTATAGTCTCTTATCTGGTAGATCAATCATTTTGTTTCATCTAATAAGTGAACAACAATTTATCTTTATCTACATCATTAAAAATATAAGCTATCCTTCCGTGTTTGTACGCCTACTCTATGAAGAGGAGAGTAGCACCCAATGAAAGACAATTAAATTACGCTTCTACAAGCGTCTTGCTGTGCACAAAATGGGAGGTGTTTCCTTGATGAACATTCAAGGGCCATCATTCCCCCGATTGGAAAACATCGTTGGAAGTGACTTGAAGCAAGAGCTGGGCACGAAGCTTGATGGGCTAGTGAAAGTGCTACCCACAAAATACGGGAGGCTACGACGAGCGCGGCAGTTACGGATTCAAAAGCAGACGATGGCGATGTAGTGCACACACAAGAATCAACAAAACTTTTGTCGTCATGCCTGAGGAAGATGGCAGCCAGCCATTCAAAATTTGCAAACGTAGATATAGTCTTTATTTGTGAAAATAAGCGGTAAATATATTTTCCGAATTATGACTCTTAATTCGACGAAAACTTTCACAGTAACACGACGAACAGTTTATTATACAAGTTGAAGTTTTATTTTAAAGTTGATGTTTAAGGGTATATTCTCGTTTCAAATATAACTCGAGCGTAGTCTAAGTATTGATAAATTTTCTCAACCACTCGTTACATTCCCAAGCTGATAAAAACACCTCGTGCAAGTGCTCGATATTTTTTCAGCTTCGGAATGTAACTCGTGGTCGAGAAAATTTATCGATTAAAAACTACGCTCTCGTGATGTTATTAGTGAAAAAAAATTAAATTGATAAAAAAAGCCAGTACGTGCTACAGACTAAAGGACACTTAAGCTACGTTTCGGCACTAAACTGCGCTGTTTTCAATTACAATCAAAATTGAGACAAATGCCTTTGTCCATCAAACGTTAAAGAAAAGTAAAAGAGCCCAAAGTAAAGTGAGAGACATGCCTTTGCACAATGAGCGTGTGTGTTGTGTTGGCGGAAAAAGAAGCCAGGAGACTAAAAACTAGTAGCTACTTAAAGGGATATACCTCCCAGCGCCATTTTTCTCGATCCTCCACATCAAGTACGGCCCCAAAGGTCTATTTACTTACCGTTAGTCTTTCCCTTGCTAAAAAACCGTTTTAAAATGTGGCGTCTAGGAGATTTTCTGTTGAATATTGTTAACTATATTTAAGAACGACCCGTCACAAAATCATGCATTGCGCGCGTACGATAATCATGACGTTTCATCTCTGAGTGTACACCTACTAATTTTCTAATAATTACCATGATATCTACAATCTAATAGACTAACGCGGTAAAAAATAAAATTAATTATTCCAATAGATCACCGAAGAAAAATTATAAGACACTAGTCTAGAAAATTATAAATTGTGATTTTAAGATACAAGAATCATTCCGGTTTTTGACGACACGATCAATGGGTTCACGGTGGCTGGACTATTAGGCGCAATGCCAATTGAGACAGTAGCTACGTTTTTCACTGCGAGGAACGAAGGTACCGTCTCAGTTGACCTTAGCTGTGGTAAATACGCGGATGTGATCGTCGCGTGGGTGTTGTGAGTCAGGTGGAAGGTTATAACGCAGGCGGTATGTTGCTTTAAAGTCGGTAACCTTGCATTGGTAACCGACCTGAAATAGCCACAATTTTTTAGGCTTCCTCGTTTCTTTTCCACCAACATACATGCTCCTGGTGCAAAGGCATGTCTTTCACTTTACTTTGGTCACTTTCACTTTTTTAACGTTTGATAAACGAAAGCTTTCGTCAGAACTTTGATTATGCTTGAAAACGGTGTTCTTTAGTGCCGAAACGTAGCATTTTGTAGCACTTCCAGGCTTTTTATCAATGTTAGTGATATCTTGGGATTTTTGTATTATAAAACACTAACTCTCAATTTGGAAGACTTTCTAAACACTACATAAAGGTTTTGTTAACCACCGTTTTCAAAAAACGTATGCATCGTAATGAAAAAAATATTTTATTGTAAACACTGTTGTTGCCACATGTGTTTTAAGTATATGTTTATAGTGTTGCAAATTGAACACTAGTGTTTTATTATAAACAAGCTGTACTCACAGAGCATCTGAGCTAGCTGTTACAGATTGAAACAAACCGAAACACGGCTATTGCCCAACCCCTTTCCCTGCAAACACCCGACAAACACTCAAAGCAATAACAAACCGGATCAAACAACCAACAACGCCGCTAGATGGCGGTAGCCACTCAGGGCCGTAGCCAGGCCACAGCATTCACAGCAGCTGCCGTGGGCAAAAAGTTTGCCTAGTTAAGGTGTGACGGTCAGCTGCGTATTTTGTACTCTGGTTATTGCTCTCTGAAAACACCAGCACACTTGGCAACAAGGGTGCCCCTACATTGAGGACTATTGGGACTATTGAGGCCCCTCCCCCACCCTTTGCCCCATTTTGCCCTTTTTCTTTGCCTTTATTCCTTTTTTGCCCAAATGGTAGACAGAATTCCAAAGAAAATCCATAAAAACAAATCCAAAATCCTTACACAAAGGCTTTTCAAGGATCTGTAACACCCATTAGGCAAAGTAAGGCAAATCCCCCCAAAAAAGGCCAAAAAAAGTCCAAAAAATGTGACGAGAGCGCACCCTCCCCCCCCCTTTTTTTTTTTGCTGTTCTGCAGGCGCCCTTGCTAGCAAGATTATTTCCGCTGTGGGTAAAAAAAAAAAAATTCTGGCAACTGTATCAACTCCTGCATCACCGTTTCGCTATCAAAAATAAAAACATGTATACAGATGGATTTGACGTCAGCAGCACTCCATAAACGCTAACGTTTTTAGCGCCGGTGCACATGTGCGGTCGCCGCTGCGGTACCGCATTTGCGGTTTGGTTTGTATGCCATCTGTTGGATACTGCACATGTACCTGCGTCGACGCTGCGTTACCGCCCGCCGCTTGTGCGGTCTTTTTGCACCGCAATTCCCCCCGTCAACGCAGCGGTACCGCAGCGTTAAGAAAACGCAATTGCGTCTCTGAGTACCTTGTACGTTGGACGACTTGAGCGGTGCACACGTCCGCCGTTTACCGCAAAAGCGTTACCGAAAATGGCGTCCAATTTCGAAGAAATAAACGTGGAATTTTTTATTGGGGGAGTAAAGATTTATCCTGAAATATGAAATGTTGCTGCAGAAATGATTGAAGACTCATTGGAAAGAACCTATCCGAATTTTTTAGTTAATCTGCAAAGGATGTATAACATTTCCTCCTGGTACGTCTTAAATTAGTACATCAATGTACCAAAATTCGTCGCATTGGTTTTAAAATATATCTTTTGTTCACGAGGTAGGCAAAAAAAGCAACATCATCTCATTGGTTTCAAACTATAATTTTTTGTACACGAGGTTAGAGAACCGAACGCGCGCATACGTCACCGAAGCGGCACCGCAGCGTCAACGCGCGTTAATAAAACGCACGTGTGCATTGATTGGATGCGTCACTGCAGCGGCGCCGCAACGTCGCCGCAGCGTCCAAAAATGCACGTGTGCACCGGCGCTTAGAGGTTTCTTCAGAGCGATTGCTATCTGTAAAAGGCTGTTATGTGTTTTGCAGCTAAAAACATCTAAAAACGTTTTGTAGGTGGGTCTAGAATGTGTTCATTTTAAAACATGTTTTTACAGTGTTGAATCAGTCACAATGCGGTCTTTCACTCACTCGTGCTGAGACTTACCCCATCTTTGTCTACCTGGTCCAGTAAATGGGAATGAACACACAAGAGTAGCTTCATTGTCCGAGTATAGCCATTTTCTGCCGCTAGGTGGAAGGGCGTTTTTCCATCGTGGTCTCTGTTGATAAGGGAAACAGCCCCAATGAACGTTCGCAAAACTCAAAGGTTACACCTAATGTGACTATACGTGCCTTTAGCTTTAACAATTAGTAGTAAAGGACCGATCATTTCCGGAATTTTGTCTTTTAATTCAGACCGATCCAAGCAACGTAAAGTCAGGCAGCCATTCGGGAAATTTGCTGTCTTCCCAATAGAGCAGTGACACGACGTAGTATTATTGTATATAACTCTATGCTGGGGCCTTAATGGGTTAGCTGCAAGGGGCACTGCAGAGAGAAACAGAAGGACGTCATACTGAAGCCGATGCTGTGATGAGTGATTTCTTAGACCTAAAACGTGCGATTTTTGTTGTTGGAGAAAACAACGTTATTTTAAGCCTAAGAAATCCGCTCTCCCGTTGTTTTTCACTCCATTTTTATGTAATGCACCTTGTAGTTATGCCCTCCAAAACCCATACTGGTGCCAATATGGCGGCAAATGTCACTGCTCTATAGGGCAGTGACACAACGTTGTATTATTGTATATAATTCTATGCTGGAGCCAGTAGCTGGGATAGCTGCAAGGGTCATTGGAGGGGGAAAAGAAGGGCGTCTTACTGAAGACAATGCTGTTAAGAGTGGATTTCTTAGGCCTAAAATTGCGATTTTTGTCGATTTGTTGGCAGTTGCTGACATTTTTAAGAAAGTGGAATCTTTATTTTCCAATTACAACCTAGCAGCATAAGGGATTGTAGAAAACAACGTTTTTTTAAGCCTATGAAATCCGCTCTGAAAGCACTGTCTTGACTAGAAGTGCCGTTGTTTAACCCTCCATTTTAATCTAGTGCCCCTTGCAGCTACCTCTCTTGTAGTCAATATGACGTCACATGACGCTGCACTATTGGCCAGTCTGCATCGATGGTGGAGTGCCTATCGTCACCTGAGCTTATTTCACATGAATGTTTGGGTTTTTCCCTGCTCTGTTTCTAAAACGTCGAGTAAGAAAAGGATTCGGATTCATGTACTTTTTAACTGCTGAGATTAATTCAAGGTTGAGAGAAACAAATTTACTAGGAAATTTCCTTGAATGTTTTACATGCCACAATCGACATGAGCATGGGTAGTTTTCCCGGCAGCGGTCTTCTCTTCCCGAATGTACGCAGATGGAATAATCAACCCAAGCTTTGAGGCACTTCCATTGTCAGTACAGTTCAAAATTTGGGCCTGGTTATCTACACGAGCATGTGTTTGCGTCAGAAAACTTAAGGATCAACCAAATTCGTTTAAGAAGAAAAAATTCAGCAAAAAAAAAAGCTCCCACAGAAAAATAAAACATAAGCAAAATTAGCGCAGAAAGCCACCTTTGGACTTCACTTACGTTTCATTGGAGGGACTTCGATTCGATAGAACCATCCCATCACTCAATCTTCGAAGTATCGCCTTTGCCAAGAATGTATAGGGTTGGGGGAGGAGAATTTGTGACTGAGAGCTCCTACTGAAATGTCTTAGATTCATTCCTATTAGTTCCGTCTAAGTTGATAGAGGGCGCCATGAGTTTTATGTGGGAATTTCTACTCCGTTACCAGCCTATAATTAAACTAAGCTAAATGAAACCAGCTTGTATTTAATTATTATTTAGTTTAGCTTGGTTGTAATTTAGTTTACTTTAGACTTCGGCTGAAAAATCACGAAAGTATTACCACACGGAACGCGTGGCGCCCTCTAAAAACTTGGACGGAACTAATAGGAATGAATGTAACACGTTTCAGTATGGAATTTTTAGAGTGAAAAATTCTCCTCCCCAACCCCATAAATTCTTGCCTTTACTGATATGCCAACTAATTAGTGGAACAACTGGGGGGGGGGGGGGGGGGGCCTGCACAAAGACGAGCTACTGAGACCCCCCACTCCCCTTAAAAAAAACGCCCGGAAGTGTGAACATAACAATGTGGAGCGAGTAGACAAAAAAGGCATTTATTGTAATGGGGGAAGAAAAATCTGAGAATTCACTTTTAAAAGTCTGAAATGCTCTTACAACACCATCTCTACTCCCTATATCCCTAAACTGGTTTCTCTGACCCGATTAAACATTTTTTTTTTTAATTATCTTTACTTTGTTCCGTCTTCCCCCGCCAACAAAAAAAAAACAACAAAACCTGGCCACTACCGTAACTCATCATGTTACTGCTTATACCATGCGCCATGGCTGTTTGCTGTGACGTGCATGCATATCACGTGACTGGGCTAGTCCAATCGACGGCCCAACAGCCGTTGTTCTCGTTTGTCATTGGCTAACTCAGTGTGACGTCACGGCAAACAGCCATGGCGCATGGTTTAGGTAGGTAAAATTCCAATTTCTCCTGTTGGACAAATGAACCCCCTCAATATGAATAATCATAGTTTGCACACGTAGTAACTCGTAACTCGTAGTTTTGGAAATGACATAAATTATTGAAAAAATAAAAAGTTCAAGAAATGAATCTCACTTGTGCAAAAGAGCTCCCTTTGACAGCAATAATTGCACAACCTTGCAATGACCATGCTGTGACGCGATGTGGAGTGGTGTTAGACCACCACCGTCAGTTTCGTTAATTATGAATGGCCCCTTATCACTCAGCAATAACTGACGGACAGTGTTATAACGGCCATACCTGAAAAATAAGAAAAAAATTAAGTACCTGCAAGGGTTAGGTGTTCGTATCGTGACGATTTTTCCTCACAAGCTAGAGATTAGATCAGCAGTATGTTATCACCCTCCTGCCGGTGGCACAAGTAATTAGGTGTACATTTGTGTAATTAGGCCTTTGTTTGTGTAATTGAGTCTAGATTTGTATAATTAGGCCTATGTTTATGTGATTGGGTCTAGATTTGTATAATTAGACCTATGTTTATGTATAGTTGGGTCTAGATTTGTATAATTAGGCCTATGTTTGTGTAATTGGGTCTAGATTTGTATAATTAGACCTATGTTTATGTAATTGGGTCTAGATTTGTATAATTAGGCCTATGGTTGTGTAATTGGGTCTAGATTTGTATAATTAGGCCTATGTTTATGTAATTAGGTCAGATTTGTATAATTATAGGCCTATGTAATTAGGTTTTGTATTAGTTATTACACTTGTTAAATGGAAACTTGAACTTGCTTATAACATATTGCACTTTGAAAATGAAATTTACACACCGTAGTTAGTTCACTACTAGAGGCTCTTAAGGCGATATTTTCGGCATGCTTTTCTCAATGCAAAAATCTCAATGATATTGTCCATGTCCATATATTATTTCGACGCCTGGCTGGCCCCCAAGTTGCAGGGGCCCGTAAGCAATGCTTACCCAGCCTACCTGTACGTTACGCCACTGGTTGCAAATGCAGCACTACTGTTTATTTTAAAAACACGCTTTAATGCAACACTTATAGCCTACGTAAACTCTAATGTTTTAAAAGCTTTCTTCTCAGACATTCTTCTATTTGTAAAACGCTTTTAAGCGTCTTTCTGCTAAAAACGTCTATTGTGTGCACGCCGTATCTTGAGTCCTGCAAGTATTTTATGAGTGGCTACGTCTTCCTGGAGGAGGCGGCTTTAGTCGACGGCCGCCATTGTTTTTGTAACCATCTTGGATATCAGGAAGTCACTCTGCTACTAAAAACGTACAATCGAGTATCTGTGTTCCTTCTGCAGCGAACTAAAGATAGGCCGCGGACACTATAAGAAGGTTTTCAAGAAGTGTCTAAAATGTTTTTATTTTATGCACGCGTGTTTACAGTGGAAGTCATGGCAACCAGATCAAGAATTTGATCCGATTGATCCGGATTAATTGAAACGTCTCTTACTTAGCGCCAAAATGAAGTGGCGACTGATGATCATTGTCCTTCATATTTATCCTGGCTCCAAGTTTGATGAGGCTCTCGATGCTTCGGTAAAACCCATCCTTCGAAGCGTAATGCATGGGTGTACAACCCTTCGTGTCCTTTTCATTCAGTAGGTCTTCGATGGGCACCTGTAACTGAAAAGTGGCATGAAAGCATAATTTGAAACTACCATGCAGTTTAGACTATGACCGAGGGTACACGGAGGTTTCTTAAGGGGGCACCTACCCTCAAAATATTCTCCCCACACAACAAATTTTTTTTAGGTTAGTCTGGTGCAATAATATGTTTTCTACGTGGTACAACACTTTTTGTGTTGTTAACCGAGACCTTTCATGGCTAAAAACACATTTTTGGGGAATTATTTAGCTTTGCGTACGGTTATAAGTTTCACGTTCGAACTGGATTTTCTCAGAACGCGAATATCGCTAGCGGTCAATCACTAAAAACATCATAACTATACTTAGAATTGAGATAGTGGCTTGAAATTTTTTACAGAAGTTCCTAGGCATGGTGACTACAAAGTGAACCAAAATCATACTTCTACACACTTCCGGTGTAGTTTTTTAAAAATCCCACAATTTTGGATATATAATTTTATAATATGCGCAAATTGTGATTATATTATAAAATATAAAAAAAATGTGGTATCAAAATTATTTTGGCTCACATGGTAGCCCTATGTGTACTGATGATTTAGAGCCCAATCTCGTTCATGTGCAACAGTTTTTGCTGCCTTTATCAAAGTAGCAGTGGAAGTGTAATAAAATTTACCAAAAATGTACCATTCTTGTACTCCAACAAAAATAGAGTAAATGAAAATTTAAAATATGTCCTAGACTCGTATTTCAACACACTTTAAGGTACAAAAAAAAATTATGGCTCTAAGGCAATTACACTAAAAGAAACAAATTTCCAAAGTTAGCCCTCTGTTTAGGGTAGGTGCCACCTTAATAATAATAATAATAATAATTTTGTCACTATAGCAACAGGCCTCCCTAAGATCGCTAACAGCCTCAATTACAAACAGAATCCAATCACATATAATGACATAGATTGGTCAAGTGAAGGTGAGGGGATTAGGTATTGGGACACGAATGCCTTACCACCAAGGTTAGACCTGCCAGGGACTCTATGGCCCCCGATGGCATCGCCAAACGTGTTGGACACGGGAGGTCTAGGATCAGCCCAAGTAAAAAATAAATAAGTCTTAAGTCGCTTTATCTTACGTCTACGTAGCTTACGTCAATGTAGTGCTTAGAGCGCTTTAAGAACGTCCGTGTAACCACCTAAAACCACTTTCAAGTCGTTTTATTTCAAACCACCTCGTTATGTAGACGTAAGGAGTTGAAGCGCTTTAATAACCTACGTGTATACCCACCTAAAACCCATTTTCTACGTCGCTCTAAGGACTGCTTTCCTTTGATTGGGTGAAACGAGAGCGCTTAAACGTCACGAAGCTATAGGGTAGAACCTGTCACTTGCTAAAAACGAAGTCAGGGTGCGCCTGAACCCTGCTGTCGTACGTTACCATAATTATTACGTAAATTATTCAACACTACAGCAGCTGTAGCATAACACATACGTATCCTGCAACGTATGGTACGCGTCATTTGTATTACATCAACGTCGTGTGAAGTTTATCAACGTTGACAAGGTATAGTGTTGATTAATATGTTTTAAAAAAAGTGGATCTGAGGAAGAATTTTGAAAAAGAGAAGCCAAAAGTGCATAAAGTCAACACAACCCGCCGCTTCGAGCTGACTCCAACTCATTATCAAGGAATAAAACACAATCCACTTAAAATTTCATAAAGGTCCAAACAGATGAATACAGATAGAACTGCCTAAGTCAAAACAACAATTCGAACAATTTTAAAAACTGACAATTAAAACAAATTGAGAGCAGGAAGAGGAGAGTGACCTCTTGGTGCTGAAAGCAAGAAGAAGATACGACTATAGGACAGTAACACAACGTAGTATTATTGTGTATAACTCTATGGTGGAGCCAGTTACTGGGTTAGCTGCAAGGAGCACTGGAGGGCGAAAAGAAGGTCGTCTTACTGAAGCCAATGCTACTAGACTGGATTTTTTAAGCCTATAACGCGTAATTTTCGTTGTTGGAGAAAACAACGTTCTTTTTAAGCCTAAGAAACCCGCTCTCAAAGCACTGTCTTGACTAGAAGTGCCGTTTTTTCCCTTAAGATTTTAATCTAGTGCATCTTGTAGCTATTGCCTCCAAATGGTATCTCGTAGCCAAAATGACGTCACATGACGCTGCTCTATTGAATGCGGTCAGGGTTTTATTCACTTTCCCCTGATGGCAGGGGTATCAAAGTTATTTCAATGGTACTCTGGTGGTGTCGAAACTTGGTAACAGAACTCTCTGAGGAGTGCTAAGTACTCTTTACATTTGTTGTCATTACGAGCAGATGATTATGAACATGTGGATTGTACAAAGCGATGACAGAGTTTCAAGGTTAAGCCTTGTACGAATTTATAGGGCAGTGACACGACGTAGTATTATTGTGTATAACTCTATGGTGGAGCCAGTTACTGGGTTAGCTGCAAGGTGCACTTGTGGGGTAAAAGAAGAGCGTCTTACTGAAACCAATGCTATTAGACTGGATTTCTCAGGCCTAAAACGCGCGAATTTTGTCGATTTGTTGGCAGTTGCTGACATTTTTAAGCAAGTGGAATCTTTATTTTCCATTTACAACCTAAGCAGCATAAGGGATTGGAGAAAACAACTGTTTTTTAAGCCTACGAAATCCACTCTCAAAGCACTGGCTTGACTAGAAGTGCCGTTGTTTAACCCACCATTTCAATCTAGAGCCCCTTGCCGGTATCTGTCTTGTAGCAATATGACGTCACTTGACGCTGCTGTATAGGATTTGGAAAAGAATCTTAGTGTTTGAAATGTTGGGTTTACTATCACTTTATCAATTCATAAAATTATTTGTTCCCAACGAGAAGTAGTATGTGATGCTGCGCCGGAGGATTCCTCCCTTGCAGCCCTAACACGCTGCATCAACCACACTTTAAAATCGGCGGAGAGCCGGATCTGAATGTCTGCGCATACTAAACTTTAATTGTTTGCTAATGATTCCATGATATCAAAATTCTAAAAGAATAATGTGGCAAAAAATTAAAATGACCTTTGACCATGGTAGTAATTCAGTATAATTTGTAAAATCCTCTACGACTACCCACTTCCCATAGAATAAAATCCTAACCTGAAAGCACATACAGCAGTTGGTTTTACAGAAATCTTATCAAATTCCATTAAAAACAGTTTAAATTACAACAAGAGCCTAGTTTAATACCGATAATATTTCGGCAACCACGAGTTGCATTCCATAGTGAAAAAAAAAACACTGAGGGCTTGGGCGATGAATTTTTTTTTATCACCTATGGAATGCAACTAGTGACTGAGAAAAATGTATGTGTACATAAACTAGGCACGAGTGATATTTGCAAAGTATATACAATATTGGAAAATTCCGTAGGTTTTTTTTACTTTGAATCGAAATAGCTATAAACAATGTCGAACAGGGAAATACGCACTTTAAAATCTAAATTAACACTGAAAAAATTCATGTTCAGCTAATTTTCAACAAACATGTGACTTAAAGGGTAATTACATCCATTTTGACATGCATGTTTGACTTTTGGATCACTTACACAATAACTAAACACAAGAATTGCGGTAAGAATACGTTACGTTACGTACATCCGATTTAATAATTTAATTACTGCATCACCAAAACACGACACGGAAGTCGCCATTGTTTTGCTGGAACGCGCAGAAATTAATGCCGACAGACGGATCTCTTCGATTTCGATTCGCAGCCGATTGAGATAGCTGTATTGACTGTGAGGAGCTCAAGCTTCTGACCGCCTTAGCTGGCCACTATACACTGCCGGCCAGCTAAGGCCGTCAGACGCTTGAGCTCCTCACAGTCAATACAGCTATCTCAATCGGTTGCGAGTCGAAATGGAAAAGGGACATCTGTCGGCATTAATTTCTGAGCGTTCCAGCAAAACAATGGCGATCTCCGTGTCGTGTTTTGGTGATGCAGTAATTAAATTGTTATATCGGACGTACGTAACGTATTCTTACCGCAATTCTTGTGTTTAGTTATTGTGTAAGTGATCCAAAAGTTAAGCATGCATGTCAAAATGGATGTAATTGCCCTTTAATCACACAACGTTTGTCTTCCTCAGGCTGCTTCTTAGACTTTGAGTTTCATATTCCTGTCGTTTGAAGAGCGCGTTCGTCGTAACAGTGCGTATTTCCCTGGTGTCTATAAATACGATGTTGCCTTAAAAACAAGATGGATGGCGAAAAAAATTGTTGAGCATACCACACTTGGCCAAAAATCGTAATAAATGGATTTTTCTACTTTACCTGCTGCATAAGTAGCGCAAACTCCTCGAGATTTCCTCCATGCATAACAATAAAATGTAAGACATTTCGATTGTTGATGTCCTTCAATTCCGTGTTTGCATGCTCACGAAGAAGGAGATGGACCGTTTTCCATAACGATTTTGACGCAGCAAGAAGGAGAGGCGTCCGTTTCTCTTTGTCTACAGCATCTATATCGGCACCCTAGAAAAAAAAGGCACGACGTTAACCTGTGTAATAAAAAAAATCCAGCATAATAAAACTATTATATCTATTTGCTATTACAGCCGGGATGGATGCGGGTAGAGTCAATACCTAGATTATTTTCCCTTTCACATGCAGCAGTAAGTGTGAACTCCACTAGACGGTGCCACACGCAATTAGGCCTATATTGAGTGATTAGGCCTATATTTGCGTGATTATTATCTGCGCGGCGTATCTTGAGTCCTGCCGTATTTTTTGAGCGGCTACGTCTTCCTGGCAGGAGGTGCCTTTAATCGCCGGCCGCCACTGTTTTTGTTACCATGTTGGATATCAACAAGGCACTCTAATACCAAAAACGTACAATCGATTATCTGTGTTCGTTGTGTGGCGAACTCAAGATAGGTCGTGGACACTATAAGCCTGTATTTTTGTGTTTTAGGCCTATATTGTGTGATTAGGTGTATATTTGTGTGATCAGACCTATATTTTTGTGATTAGGCCCATATTTGTGTGATTAGGCCTACATTTTTCTGATTAGGCATATATTTTTATGATTAGGCATATATTCGTACAGCTTTTAGGCCTACCATTAGCGAATATTTACTAAGTAATCTTCAGGTACCTAGAAAGGCATAACTAGCACCACGGCCGTAGCTAGCCCCCTTGGCACCCCGGAGGGGGGCCCCCCTGTAATTCACAACAAAAGAGCGAAAGAGACATATTTTGGGAAGAGGAACAATGTTGGCATAGTGGAAAAGTTTTACCTGTATGATCCATCACCGTTCTTTGAACGGTATATCAAGGAAGCATTCCGCGGGCGCAGGCATGGGCTGTTCTAGAATATTTACAGCTAATTTCGTTCCTACTTCGTGTGTTGCCAAAATTTGCAAGAATTAGCACACTTTTCCCGATCTCTTACCTCTTCTATCAAATATTCAATGATTTCCAAGTGATCAAACATGGCGGCACAATGAAGAGGTGTCATTTGTTGGACATCCGCTATGGTCAAACAATGGTGCTTCTCTTCCGGTTGTAACATAAACATCTGTTTAACAATGTCTAGGGCACCTTGGGAGCAAGCCAGATGGACAGGCGTGGAGAGGTTGTGCTGCTGGCTACTGATCTTGGCGCCATATTCCAAGCACAATTTAACAGCCTGCAATGAAGATTCAATATCAGAGTTCAACAGAAATCAACGAAGAGACAAATTGGCTGCATTAGGAAATAGGTTTGCGTGTGGATTTGTTTGGAAATACAACGCTTTGGTGCTAATCAGCCTCGGGTACGTGTATAGGACATGCGGACTCCGATTCAGAATCTGAAATTTACTCTGACGCTGACAATGAATCTGATGTTGAAAGTGAGCATAGATGGGATTACTTTGGTGACAGCTTGTATTGGTGCTGATGTTGTTGAAAAATTAAAACTTGACACACAAGAAGTTCACGACATAATTAAGTGATGCATTTGTCATTATCACTTGATCGTTTGATGTTTAAGGTAAGGTTGAGCAGGTTTAAGGTTCCGAACCTAAGTCAGAACGGGCAAGGAACAGGGGAAAATTAAAACTTCACAGACGAGGAGTTCACAACATAAGAGGTACATTTGTGCATATCACTTGATTGTTTGATGTTTAAGTTAAGGTTTAACAGGTTTAAGGTTCCGAACCTAAATAAGAACCGAAAAGGAACAAGGGCGTTACTGGGAAATGGTGAACTTAGGCCGCTCTCGTAGCATTTTGTAGAAATCGGTCATACAAAAAATACCAACAGGCCCCCTACAGGTCCCCTGAGCGTAGGCCCCACGGGAAATCACCCGTTTTCCCATATGGCCAGTACGCCCCTGGAACAGAACATTAATAACTTTGCTGTACGGTTTCAGATACCACAGCTGTAACGTTTCACGTGTGGACTAAAATGACAGTTAGGGTCGCTGTCGTTTTAGTCCACGTGAAACGTTACTAATGAATTCACCTTAGACACGTCCATAAAACTTAAATCATTGCAACCTCAAAACACTGTGCTTTAAAAAACGGGAAGAAAAGATTAGTGTGTTATTATGTGAGTTTTTAGTGCAGTGTAAATCATACAAGAGCCCAACATTAAGACCCAAACAAGCCAGTGATTTACAGGGAATAACCCTGAGCCCCCTAAATAATGTCAACATGCTGGCAGTATAGTACAGAATAAAACTGGTATATGGCAATAAAATGGACACAAAAAACAGAAGCATTTTGAACTGTAAAACACACACTGTCTTTCAGTTTTACCTGTATATCACCCCCATTCACTGCAGAATGTAGTGGATCATTTCCTTCAGCATCGTGAAACGTCATCATCTGTAACCTGCTGCAGCCGATGGACTCAGCTGAAACAAAATGCATTTTAATATGACTGTAGAATACAGAAATAAATAAACACAAAACACTAATTACTGATATTGGAAATAAGCTGTCTGTGAAAATTATACACTAGAAATAACGTATTGCATTTTAAGCCATTTTTTTGCACTTTCACTCCCTTCGAGTGACATGACCAGAAATCAAACGAGTTACGTAACCAGTCCAGAACCACATCACTGTCATACCGCCTTTACTGATACGGCAGTGACGGGACAGTGGACGAGGGACCATATACGCGGCATGGCAGTAATTTGGTGTACAGGGACTTGCAGGGTGCATGATGTGGAGGTACGGATGCAGAATACATATACTGTATACCCTCTATTTGTGTTTACAGTTGTAGCTGTCCTCTTATTGTAGCTGGGTGTTTTCCCAATCATGAAAAATATCGCCAGTAGTTGCGAGTATGCCTGTTTAAGTTGTTTTGCTTTCGGGTGTAAAGGTTGAATATTTGTCACGTAGTTATGAATATTCGGTCGTTTTAATGTCTCGTAGTGGATCACGGACTGGGAGATCCCCCCAAAAAATTGTTGAGTTAGCAAAAAAAAGTGTAGGTTATCAAAATGAACCCACGGTGACGTGTGTGGGGTTACAGATTAAGTGGGTATAATGGGCACAGTTTTAGTACGGGGCATTGTGTTAGCGTAACATCCCCACCGTGCATTAAGAAATAGTTTAAACACTTTTCTGAATTTCATACTTTCAGAAACGATTTGGGATGTGTAAATCTTCTTACATTATAAACCAAAGTCTCATAGCAGAAATGAAGCAACCGCAACGATGACCCCCGGAAGGGGAACAATGAAAACGTGCGAGTGTGTCAATTCTTTGGCATGAAGTTGAAACTGGGACGTTGTTGCCCTGAAAAGAAGTTGAAATTGGCACATTGTTGCCTCAACTAACAATTTGCTCTAACAATTATCCTTCTACCTAAACACCGTGGTAATCCTAAGAGCAAGTATTACAATAGACGTCAAACACACTTCTTTTTCACACGGTACGCATCGTTTAAGCAGGGCAAGGGAAAATCGTCTAACTGGAAAATCGCATAATTGGAAGAACGTATAACGGAACACAGTATAACGGAAAATTGTCTAACAGGAAATTCGTATAATGGAAAATCGTCTAACGTTCCTGCCTCGCTCGCGCTACCGCGCTCGCTGTGGCTATACATATAACATCAGAAACCACAGTTATTTTATTGTCCAGTTAGACGTTTATCCATTATACGATTATCCATTATGCGATATTCCGTTTAGATGCTTTTCCAGATTTTTTATTTAGGCAGATTTTAGACAATTATCCCATTAGACGATTTTCCAGTTAGACGTTCGTCCGACGCCCCGCTTAAGCCACAGCGAAAGACTGGGAGTGGAGGGGTGGGGGCAAAGTGAGATGTTACCATTAAGCATACGATTACGCATTAACTAAACCTAAAAGAGAACAAACAAACAAGCACGGGAGCCGGGAGCCTGGTACGTGTTCAACTACGTATAGCAAAGAAGAGAAAGTGAAGGAAACCAAGAGGAGAGGGAGAAGACGGGTTAAAAGTAGGAGGGGAGAGGGGAGGGAGAGGATTGGCGGAAAGGGGGAGTATTACACAAACAAAAATCGACTGTCGCAGTGAACGATCAGGCAGCGCCGAGCAAATACTGGGAAACAACCACAGGTCAAACAAATCCCCGGGCGAAGCCGGGTACCATGCTAGTTCAATTAATAAAGTACTTGCTGCGAAAGCAACAGGTCATAGAAGGGCCCAACAGACCACTGACACCTTGCCAAACAAATTCCGGTTTGAGTTTGATTATAGTTCCATCTAACGTATTTGGCTGGTATCGTCCTTTGTTCGTCCAATTTCTGTTTAAAAGTACTCAATGAGGGAGCCAATACCACCTCACTAAGTAGAACGTTCCACATTCTCACGACGCGGTTTAAAAACCCCAAAATATCAGTTAACCTGGTTAATTTTGGTTTCTATTGCTTCAATGACAATATACATTACCTTTTTTCAGCATTCTCCTTCTCAATGCTGTATTAATTAGAGAACAATAGAAGATTTCTTTCCGGGCCGCTACCCTTTGCGCAGGTATCTAAGTAGCCTCCATCATATAAAAGCCTGAGCGGAGCGATCCGTCTCATCTTTTCTACCTCACTGTGGCCTGATGGCGACAAGAGGGGAGGAGGGTGTGAAGAAGGTAATGTATATTTTTATTAAAGCAATAGAAACTTAACCAGGTTAACTGGTATTTTGGGGTTTCTAGTTGCTATGAAAATATCAATTACCTTTTTTTAGCATTCCACAGATCTTGTCAAAGGCGGTGGGTGCCATCGTGACTAGGTCCCCTAGGGTAGTGGCCGGATCCCCACAAATTGATTTGACATAAGTCTGCAGGGGGGTCATACCATATGTCGGGCGGCAATAAAAGGCTCCACACGGTAGAGTCCGTCGGCGTGGTGTGACATGTTACGCAGGAACTGTGAAGAAAAGACGGACGGGTGTCGCCAGGAAACGGCTTCCATGATTTCGGAGACCGGAATATTGCTGTGAAGAGCCCAGGACATAGAGATGTCTCGAAGTTCATGGTTAGCAACTCGGATACCTTGATCCACGCTGCTGATGTCAAGAGCGTCGTAAGCTTGGACGATGACAGTTTTGATCCAAGTGCTATCATTCTTGGAGATGTTTCTCCAGTCCTTGCTGTAAATGGGATAAAAAGCTGAGTACATCCCCGACGGATCGGTTTGGATGCCTTGCGGTAGAAGCGTAGTGATCAGACAGGGCATAAAGCTCGTTCCTGGTCATCGCCCCGTAATGTTGGAAAGCGCGGAAATGATAAACGGATTGGATCGCTCGGATGGTTTTTGAGTTTTGGCCCAGAAGGAAGCTCGAGGAGTGAGGGTGACACCAGAGTAGTTGTCTAAGAACAAGCAATCGGAGGCGGTGGCCGACAAGGCTTGGAGATCACTGCATCGAAGACAAGCTGCTATGGCGACGAGGAACACTGTTTTCCGGGTGGGTGACTCAGGGAGCAGGTGGAAAGGGGTTCGCAAGGAGCCTGCAAGAGTGCATTGAAGACGATCGAGAGGTCCCAATCAGGAAAGGTCTTACGAGTCCTTGGCTATTCGATCAGGAAGGATCGGATCATGGAAGTGATACGAAAATCATCGATGAGGTAAAATCACCCTGCTGCCTTAAAAACCGCGTTGAGGGCGGATCGATATACCAGAATGGTGGATCCTCGGAGGCCATCGTCAAAGAGAAAGTCTAGGAATCGGAGGAATTGTGGAACAGAGGAACCGATAAGATTAACTTGTTGTGTAGAACACCAATGAAACCATCGTTACCAATGGCTGTTGTAGATCTTGGATGTAGAGGATCGGACTGCGCAGGAGGCGATGCGGTTGGGCTGGATCGGAGAAACTCCTGTCTCTTCAAGGAGTCGGATGGTAGTAGCCACCCGTGAAGTCGTAGGGATTGCGCCCGTTGATGTCAAAGTCTCCCATTGTGCTGGGTTAGTTGGTCCCGGTTCAGTGGCAGAGATCGAGGACAATCGATGAGTAGGTTGAGAAGTATTGGAACCAGGCTGCGGCTGGCCAATCCGGGGCGACCAGAAGGAAGCTGCCTGAGGAGTTGCTGATTTTCCATAGGACCACCGGTAGGAGCTTCGGTGGTGGGAATAGGTAGATGAACAGATGATTCCAGTCCAGTGTAAGAGCATTGGTGGCCCATGCCCGGGGATCGGGGATCAGGCTGACGAAGAGGGGAAGTCTGGCATTCCACCTCGTGGCAAACAGGTCCGGGGTTGGTCGTCCCTAAAGAGCAAAAAGAGTTTCACAGATCGACGAGTGAAGATTCCATTCCCCTGTAGGTGGTGCTCGATGAGACAGCGCATCAGCCATGACGTTGCAGTTCCCTGGTATGTGCAATATGTGAAATATGTGAAATATTTCTGCTGTCAGTTTGTGGCGCGACTGGAAACGTGTCCTGCCCCCTCGACGAAGGCAGGCGACTGTAGTGGTGTTGTCGATATGAACTTGGACCGTTTTCGTTGAGACTATGTGTTGGAAATGAAGGAAACCAAGGAGCACGGCTCGCAGTTCCAACATATTGATGTGCATGGGATCGGCTGATCCCCATGTCCCGGAGACTGTCAGATTGTCTATGTGTGCGCTACACCCATGATTGCAGGCATCAGTGAAGAGATGGAGATCTGGGATTGGTTCGTGTAAGGGGACTGAAGCTGCGAGGTTGTTGATGTCCATCCACCAGTAGAGGGTTGAGGATGGGAAATGAGGACCGAGGGATCGAGGAGGAAGCATGAGTCCTATTGCTGGGATCCCCCATTTCGTGATTCGGAAGCAATGAAGCGGCCGGGCCATACACCGGCCATAGGGAACCAGGTAGGCGAATGAGTTGACGGAACCTACTATAGAGTCGAGGTCGCGGAGCGTGCAATGGGTTTGACGAACAAAGCCGAAGGCGTTGTGTAAAAAATTGGTAATGCGATCAACGGATGGTAGGACCGATCCCTGAAGGAGATCGAACAAGACGCCTAAAAACGTGAACGTCTTGCTGGGGAGAAGGCGCGATTTCACCATGTTTACTTCTCATCCTAGGGATCGTAAAAGAGATGTGACGGTGCGGAGATTGTGGAGGAGGATGGTGCGATCCTGATTTGGGAGCAACCAGTCGTCGAGAAAAGCATGGACCCGGATGCCGTGTTGATGGAGATGAGCGAGGATCGGGTGGAGAACGAGGGTGAATATCCTCGGAGCCGCATTTAAACGGAAAGGTAGACAACGTAACTTGTATACGGTGTCGTTGTGAAGGAACCGAAATAGGTGCCAGACGGATCGGTGCAGAGGAAAATGTAGGTAAGCGTCTGCAAGGTCGAGGGAGATTGACCAGTCATTGGGTCATAGTGATGCGCAGATTGATTCTGTTGTTTCCATTTGGAAGTGCGTATTGTTGATGTACTCGTTTAGGGGTTGAGATTGAAGATCGAAGATCGGAGCGAGAATGATTTGCACCGCGTGCTTGTCGAGAAGAGCCCGAATTTCTAAGGATAGGTTGGCGCATGACGGTGATTCGGTGTCCCATGGCGGCGGACCGGTCGGTGGGGAACGGCGGAATTTGGGTAGGAAGCCGTGGTTGATGATAGAAAGAACCGTAGGATCGGTGATTATCGATGCCCAATTTCCTGCAAAGAATCGTAAGCGACCTCCCACAGGTTGTGGGAAGGGCGGAATGTCAATAATTGGGGCGACCAAGATATCGTGGAACGGGTGAGGCGTATTGTCTGCATTTGTCCGAAGTCGCCACTTTGGATGGGGATCGACGACGTCTCTGAAGCTGATTGGAGGGTCGGACCGGTGACGTGGATCTGGGGAGAGTGGCTGGATGGGGATCGGAGTGCTTCGAGTCGGAGGGATCGTTTTTCTTAGTGTTCCGACTCGGGAGTCCTTAGGGGAGCGCAGCCGATTCCCATGACGAGATCGAAAGGGCCGTGGCTTGCGGGAGACGTCAAGGTGAGGTGCGAGCTTGGGAATGAATCCGCGAAACAAAGTATCGGTCTCATGGATCGATAGATTGTGCAGAGCGGATCAAGTAGACTCATGAAGATTAGGGGAAGTGTTGAGAGTGATCTCTCGCAAAAGCATCGTCGAATAGAACAAGGCCCTGGTAAATCAGTTCATAGAATGATAGGTTGCGAAGCAAGCTTTGTGGAAAACTTGGTTGATGAGGAAAGCCAACTGTTTGGTTTCCGCAGGGGGAGGATCCATGTTAAAGTGTTCACACAGCGCATTTGCTGCAGTATTCAAGACATCGGCTTGAGAAGCGGCTCGTAGGTCTAGCCTCATAAGGCGATCGGTGTCACGGAGCACAAACACTGGAACAGACGTACGCCTGGGAAGGAACAGAGAAGAACCAAAATCCATTTTAGACTCGGCGGATAGGAATTCCTACTGAGGGTAAGTGTCAAAATTGCGAGGGTTCGTAGTGCTTTCTCCTGAGGATGATGCTTCTTTGCCGGGCCGCGGGGGTGGAAAGTCGATGTCTAGTTCCTAGAAGGAACAGTTGCCGAGAAGCTGGCCACCGGTGCGGAGGAGCGTTATTAGCAACGTAGTTGATTGTCCTAGAAGTGGTGGCTGATGTGGAGGTTGATCTCGAAGGCCAAAGCAGCCGAGACCTGTAGAGAGTCCTCGGTTCTTGATGGATCGAGGGGCATCAGAAGCAGGCTTCTAGAGGAAACAGTCTGGTAAAATGGCTTCCACTGTTTTCAAAAGATCCGGTGGAGGGATATCCTCGGGATCAGGTTCGCCCGGAAATCCTGGAGCTTGGTTGTTATAGCTGTCTGAACGGTGAGAGGATCGATCCTCGTCATTATCCGATGAGTGGTAATTCATGGGTGGTGGCGACGAAGGGTTCGGTGGAGCCGTAACAGGAACAGGATCGGGTTCCTGAGAAGAGCAAGGAACAGGGTTATCGAGGCGAAGCCTCTTGGAGGCTGAAGCAACCCAAGAATTGGTGAAGGCGGATGGAGGTGGTGGATCGGAGGGAGCCTTGCGCTTGAAGGTCTTTAGGACCGACTCCATAAGAGAGTGTACTTGCTCTCGTGAGAATGAAGCTGCAGACACAGCTCGAGAGGGAACGGATTGTTGAGAGGCTCGGGAAGAGAGATCCAACGGTCGTAAGGAAGGTGACATCGCTGCTCTGGCTGCTCGTTTGTGAGCCTTCACTTGAAGCTTGAGCTGAGAGTAAAGATTTTTTACTCGTAAAAATTCTTGAGAAAAGGACCCTGAGTCCCGGTCCCAGACGACTTGTCCACAGGGGACCAGGGAAGTTGTCATGGTGTTACAAGGCAGGAACAGAGCCGCAGAAAAGATGCATCGGTGCTCGAGAAGCACAACGCTGTCCTCTGGATCGAGAAATTCGAGGATCGAGGTTGGAGACACAGGATCGGGGAGAACCATCGGTACGAGGCATGGGATCAGACCGAAGATCGGGATCGATAGATCAGAAAACAGCACGTCCAGGTCGAGTGGTGGTTAGAGAAAAAAAGATAAGACGGATCGCTCCCCTCAGACTTTTATATGATGGAGGCTTTTATATGATGGTAGCAGCCTGGAAAGAAATCTTCGATTGTGCTCTAATTAATACAGCATTGAGAAGGAGAATGCTAAAAAAAAAAGGTCATGCATATTTTCATAGCAACTAGAAAGAACAATTTTATACAATCACGTGAAAAGAACGGAGTCACCGGTTTTAGTGCATGACCTCTGGTTTTGTCTGAGGTGTGAATAGAGAAGAAATGACCGTAATTAAAGTTACAATGGTCATGTAAAAGGGAGTATGTCAGAGTCTAATCATATTTTAATCATTGAAGCTCGAGGGAGTCAACTCCAAAAATACTAAGTAGTTTGGTATAGCCCATCCCAAAGAGGGCAGGTAAAAATTTGGTGAATGAGCGTTGCACACACTCAACGTGATGAATGTTCTTAAGATGAGGGGACCAGACTGTACACGCATACTCCAAAATTGGTCGCACAAAAACACAAAAGGCCCAAATGAGCGTTCTGGAATTCTAATCATAGCAGGTCTCTGTCTGGCTGTCTTAACAACATTGCAGCAACGGATGGTAAACATTGATAGCGGTGGAATTTTTACCTACGCAAGTAAGAGCCACTGCTGGCCTTGGTTTTCTTACGTAAGAATTCCACGGCTAGCAGTCACAGTTCATACTAGTTGCAGCAGTGTGTGTGTTCACAAAATTAATACATAATCTCAACTCAACTTATCACACAAAAATAATCCACTGATGCAAGAATGGCACAACAAAGAGTTGTATACAATATGCTTTACCTCCTCGCATGATACACTCCAGAGTCTTCGCTGAAGCATTCTTCGCAGCTTCATGGATCGGATAGTAGCCATTATTGCAGGTGATAATGATGCAACACTTGTAGTGGGATAACTGCACAAGAAAGACACAGTTAAACAGATAACTTAACTATTAGAAAACGAAAACGAACTCGTTTGATGCTATAGGCAGTTATGTGGAAAAATTGCAGACATTACAAAATAAAGCAATGAAAATACTTTTTTGGAAAGAGATTGAACATAATACAAAAATAGAGAATACAGTTATGGCTGTTAGGTTTAAAATAACGCCGTAGCACAATTCCTATGATATGAGGGGGGACAGAGTTATATTGCATCGACTGAGTTTAATTCAATTGAATTTGAATTTGAAAGAAAATTCGGTGGAAACCCTGCTGGCTTATGGCGTCAAGTCTTCCCTACTACCAATTTTTGTATTCGTAGAGTGGTATAAAGGAGGGTAACACAATATCAAGATGTTTTTTGAATGTGAGCACGGAAGGGGCTTTCACAACTTCCGCCGGTAGCTTATTCCACAGGGTGCACACTCTGAAAGCAAATGACTCGTGTCGTAATGATGTCCGGCAACGTTGTTTCACAACCTTAGTTCCGTGGTTTCTAGTCCTAAGATCATCAGTGACAACAAGCCAAGATTTCTCTCTCAAGTGGGTTATTAGAGTTAATAGTCTTATATGCAAAGATAAGATGTCCGCGAGAACGTCGATAAGCCAGTGTGGGAAGTCTGAGTCGTCGTAAACGTTCACTGTATGGCAGATTGGATAAACCAATGACCGTCTTTGTTGCACGTCTCTGGAGTCTTTCCACTTTGTGCTCGTCGCGTTCAAGTCTGATACACCAAGCTTGGTTTGCATATTCTATGATACTTCTAAGACTACAGTACAGTTTAAGGAAGGTCTTTGGTTGAGGATCGTCAAAGGTATTTCGTACTGATGCTAACACAGCGTATGACATGGCTACAACAGATTGGACATGCGCAGAAAAGGAAAGATCGGCATCGAGAATGACGCGAAGATCTTTCTGATGGAGCCTTATCTTGTAGTAGCTTATTAGAACCAAGGTCGTAGAAAGTGTGAAGATGTTGGTTGCCAGACCTAAGGATACAACACTTGTTTTCATTAAGGGTCATGTTCATGTCCTCCACCCAGTTTGTAACATGATGAATGTTGTCTTGGAGGATAGCAGCGGTTTCAGGTGTGTTAGATAGCGCAAAAAGTTTAGTGTCGTTCATAAAAATGCCGTGGTCAACTGAAATCTTGGAGGAAAGGGATATGATAAACACGACAAATAACAGTGGGCCTAACACACTTCCCTGCGGAATCCCGCTACGTACAGGTAAAGGCCCTGAGAGAGCTCCCTCACCTGAACATCGCCAGTGTCTACCTGACAGAAAGTCACCGATCCAGGCAAGAAGTGTTCCCCGGATGCCTTCATCAGCCAGGCATTCCATTCTATTAGTTTGTTGTGAGGAATCGTATCGTATGCCTTTGCTAGATAAAAAAAACAAAACAATGTCGACTTGGAGGCCCTCATCAATCCACTATGTCACTTTGTCCAGGTAATAAAATAAATTGTAGGCTGTCAACCTCCCGGGGATTCCCCAGAATTGATTAGGGTGAAGTTTATCGTTTTCAGGGAGGAAATTCAGTATTTGTTTGTGGATGATTTTTTCAAGAATTTTGCCTGGTATGCTCGTAAGGCTAATTGGTCTATAGTCGAATGGATTAGTTTTGGATACTCCTTTATGGATAGGTGTAACGTGAACAGTCTTCCATTGAGTAGGTACTTTGCCCTGACAAATTGACTTCTGGAAAAGTGCTGTTAATTAATGGCGAACAGAGTGCGGAGGCAGACTCTTCAGAATAGCTGGGTGGATACCGTCTGGACCTGGAGCAGATCTGCTGTTGACATTGAGCAGGATATGTTTAACTTCATCTTCTGCAACTTCAATATCATCGATTACAGAGGTGAGGATAATCGATCTAATCTGCGGTAATTCAATTGGTGGATTTGTCTTGAAAACCGACCCAAAGTAAGTGTTAAGGACAGATGCTTTAGCGGTTGGTTTAGCGACAAGAATGCCGCGCTCGTCTTCAAGACTAACAATCGGGGAATGTGTTTTCTTGTTACGATTGACATATCCCCAAAACCGTTTTGGGATGGAAAATACACAGTAGGCGATCTCTTCTTCGTACTTGCACCTTGCGTTACGAAGGCTGGAGATGCATGTGTTGCGGCTGGCTTTGTAGATCTCGTAGTCGTGGAGGCTTTTAGATTGGGTGTAGATGTTCCAGTTCCTTTTTTTGTCCTAATCGCTGTGCGGCAATCATGATTAAGCCAGGAAAGCTTAGACTTGTTTAGAATCTGATTTGAGAAGTGTGGGGTGTGATTAAGAATGGCTTGGCTGATAGTGTGGAGACAAAGATCCCATGCTTGGTCCACATCAAGAAAAGCCATTGAGCTGGTAAGGTCGGCGTTGATGATATCATCACTGATACCTTCGTGGTTTGCACGATGAAAATTCAGAACAGGTTTGTGTTATTGGGAGAGCAACTGATGAAGATATGCAGGCACCAGTGGTTGCTGTTTCCAAGTGGAGGAGTGGATGAGACACTTTCGACTGCAGAACTAGAGTGGGAGGTGAGGACGAGATCGAGGATATGAGCAGGGCCGGATTAAGGCAGGGACATTAAGGACATTTGTCCAATTTCCTCCCGGGCCCCCAAGAGCTTTTTCAGCTAAACAATAGTTCTCTCATAATGTTCAACAATCAATACTAAAAATAAAAAAAATTAAAATGTGCAGAATAAGGAGAAAATATTGAACAGTAAAATTCTAAAAGGTAAGATGAGAAGTAACTGACAAGTAAAATTCAAAAATATCTTTTCCTTCCCATCATTTTCTTCCATTTGCCCCTAGATAAGGAGCTGTTTGCATGGAAGAGAACTGTGGGGGAAAAAAGGGGGGTCCCCTCAAGAGTTTTGTCCAGGGCCCCGAGTAATCTTAATCCGGCCCTGCATATGAGGAGTTTGATTGCCACGAATGAATTTCAATGAATTGAGACATATTAGGAGTACTTTTGAAATGAAAAGAGAAATAAAAAAGTGGATATTAACAACATAACATATAATAACCATACACAATAATGTTTCTATATTATTATGAATCTGACCTATTGGCTGCACAGCGTATCTTGAGTCCTGCAAGTATTTTATGAGCGGTTACGTCCTCCTGGAGGGGGCGACTTTACTCGATGGCCGCCATTGTTTTTGTAACCATCTTGGATATCAACAAGGCACTCTGCTACCAAAATCGTACAATCGATTATCTGTGTTCGTTCCGCGGCGAACTCAAGATAGGCCGTGGACACCATAAGGCCTGTTTAAAATGGTACTTTGAAACTGCCCACTTCTTTTACTTTGTATTTTTTTTACTGATTTTGTGTAGATACTATTTAATGGTAACACTTAACTATTCACGCGTTTGACTGTTATAAAATGTATAAATTATTTTTGTAATTTACAATATTTTAACTTTTGAAATCTGTGGTTATCAAATTCGGCACATACGAACTCATTTGAGTTAGTTCATTGGTGTACTGGTTTGCTGGTATTCCAGTTATTATTATATGATATTATTATTATTAGTAAAACCATCATTAAAAGCATACAATGTGCGTGTATATGTGGTTGTTTGTACCTTTAATCCTCTGGATCTAAGGCACCTACAATAATAACAGATAGCTTCAAGTGAAAAAAAAATTAAATTACGCTTCGAGTAGGCATATTTTCATCGCTGTTACTTGATTTTTTTACCCTCAAATATGTAAAAAACTTCTCAGGATGAAACCTGCTCAAGATGACAAAGTTCTATCAGACAAACTAATCAGAAATAAACTTGACAAAAAAAACCGTAAAACGACGATATTTTAAATCATAGCTACTAAGTATCAGCAAAATGACGTACAGGTCTCAGAATTGGCAAGCTCCCACTCCCTGGGAAAAAGGAGACCTGTAGGATTTAAAAGGTGGTCAAACAGGCGCATTTCTGAAGCACGGTGCGTGGATTGAGCGAGCATAGCAAGCGAGTTACACGTTGTAGTACATTATAACGTGTTTCTCGCCTCTTTCACTCGATCTTTCTTTAGGCAATACTCTCAACATTGTAGGGGCATAATTCCGGAGAATTAAGCATACAAACATGTGAGTAAACAACCAATTCATACGTTTTGAACAACGTAGATAGCGCGCAGACGTGTTACGGAATGTGATGAACGAACTGTGAGCAATAGTTAGTTTGCCTCCTGATCGGAGTGTAATGTTCGAATCAAGAAGACGAAGCCAATTGGACATGAGAATAAAAACAAGTCAATAATTCAGTACTTACGAAAATACAAGCAGTGATACCTTCATCAGAGAGGTTAAAAACAAATCTTTATAATAATCTCGGAGGCCGGCTAAAAGGAAGACTAAAAGGAAAACCACTTCTCCCCTCCTCGCTCCCGCATTGAAAATGCACTCTCCCACTCTACCTGCATGGAAACAGGAGGCAGGCATGAGTGGTCGATCAACTCAATAAAGGTTCAATCTGACAAGTCGTCGGACCGAA
>JAHWFP010195814.1:0-12606 GCA_023313725.1 Lithobius niger | reverse complement strand
AATCTACGGATACTGCTATGTACCTTTACATGTCGTAACGCATTACAGAATGTGCCTTTATACCTCATAATTTTTACGTGTAGTACGCTCTACATGTAAAAAAAGTGATAGCAGGGTTGACGTAAAGCTTTCTGCCGTGCTGCACGACGTTTGTTTTTACAGTGTATTTCACATTTTAGGCGTAATTGTCAGCTTTTAGTCCTAATTTTAATCAGTAGTTTTAATTTCGTAAGTAGCCGCTAACGGAGATAGTAAGCCTATTCATTTTTGCAACACGGTGCACCTACAGGTACACAGTTACAGCATTACAACGTAACACGCAACGTAGCCTATAAAGATCAGTGGTAGCAGGGAAGTGACGAGAGAGACGCTGTTGACTCGTAGCAACTTGACGTTGCCATGGTAACATGATTTTAGGCCTAATTTTCATTCTTAGACCTAATTTTAAAAATGCAGTTTTAATTTCCTCAGTAGCAGATAGGCCTAATGGAAAATTTGGTTCGACGGTAATCCTATTCATTCATGCAACAATGCGACGAGACTATTTAAACGAAGCTAAAATCCATTTGCTTTTATTGAGTGTTACCTTATGATTTTAATTCGACGAACAAGTGTTATTATTTAATTTAGTTACGTCGAAGAATTCTATTAGCTATAAGGAAGTAACGATGTTTTAATTTGCCATGTTATTTAACTAACTTCTCACACTGAATCTAACGTTGTAAACAATGATCGTCCCTATCTGGTACCGTTGCGAAGTTGAAAAAAGCGACGGACGGACGGACAAAGTCGTTGCAATAGTCTTCTCAGCCGGTACGGCTGTTCAGAAGGCTAAAAAATCGAGAAAGTTCAAAGAATGGTTACTCGTCACTGCAACCATTTAAAGGAACTCCCTTATGAAGGTCGGCTTAAACATTTGGAGCTTCCTATTACTCAGGAACTTAGAACAAGAGAAGATCTTATTTTAACATACCAAATCTTAAATAAATCACTTGATTTGCGTAGTGAAACTATTTTGAACTCTCCATCCAATGTGACTTTTACTCGTGGTCACAAAAAAAAGATTATAGGAAGTCAGCTTTCAGAACTGACATTGGCAAATCATGTTGTACTGTGCGTTCCATCAGTATAGGTGGAATGTATGGGGTAAGGTGGTCTGATGGTGACGGTATCATGTGCCAGAGGTCCTGGGTTCCAGTCAGTCCTCAGCCACCTCTGGCATTTTCGGGAAGAGAAAGGCCTTGTGATGTCTCACGCTCGTGTCGATTGTGGCTTTGTTAATACTTGCGATTTACGCTATTAAAATTGAGAATCGTCTATTGACTGGTTCGATCTGTAGGTGAGAGCAAAAGTCGCAACAAGAACAACAACAACAAGAATAGCGCAGTCTCATTAATCTAGCGTTCAAAATACATGATTCTGGCCCACAGAAGTTGTAACAATTTAAAATCAATTCATTGGTTAAGAGAAAAAAGGCGAAGAGAAAAATTTGTCACAAGAAGAAGAACGACAACAACAAGAAGAAATAACTGTTACAAGAACCTGACACTTATTAGTATCTATGTTTTAAGATATAAAAATTGAAAATCAGTTTATTGGTTCCGTCTGTAGAGGATGGCAAAAAGTCCCAACAACGACAACAACAACAACTGGCCATTCTGTTGAAACGAAGTTGTTGTCCTCATCGTTTAAATATTTAATGCAGTGAAATAGTTATAACACGAATAAAGAAGAAGGAATCGGCTCAATTACTGGTAGACCAAAGATCTGACGCTAGGCCACACTGGCACGTGGTTTAGCAGTGGAACTTTAGTCTTTGGTCTCAAATGTAGAGGGTTCAGTTCCCCGCTCAGGCAATCAGACATTTAAGTCCAAAAGGTAACGGAAATAGGTTTGCATCTGTATTTATTTATTTATGGCACGACACGAAATACCAAATTTCATTGGTTTAGCCCATATGGATTGTGTGGGAAACTATAATAGGGTTCCAAAGTTTGACGTTTAACGTGCAATTTCATGCTGAAGCTTACATAAGCATCACGATGTCAAGGTGTATGAAATACTTTGTAGTTATGCACATCAACGTATCAAACTTAAAACCCAGCGGTTTCCCCGAGCTGTAGCTTCTACGATATTTTGTGGTTTATGTGTTGTTCACCGTGCCGGCATGCTCGAACTTTTAAGCAATATTGCAGACGTTTAAGCAATAAGTCGCAACGTCTATTTACTCTCTCACTAGCGTTTACTTATAAGTTAATACTAAATTCGCTGATCACTCTTCGCCTTTACTGCAGCGTGTGACTTTCGAGCTGTCTACACCATAGTAACCATGATAACGATGTAAACGGAAACCCTCTCCTCGTGGATCGTCACACGAAGTATGATGCACGCGGCATGACGACGTGCATTTATGACAACAAGAAAATAATTCCTACAGCAGCACAAAATGGGGGGGGGGGGGGACTTATATCTGATTGCCAGCATTCGGCGGTTTGTTTTCGATTTGATTTCGTTCGATCACCGCTGCAGGCTGTGCGACAAATTTTGGAAATAGCGTTCATTTGAAGACAATAGGGCAGTGACACGACGTAGTATTACTGTGTATAACTCTATGGTAGCTAAGCCAGTAACTGGGTTAGCTGCAAGGAGCACTGTAGGGAGAAAGGAAGATCGTCTTATTGAAGCCAATGCTATTAGACTGGATGCCTATAACGCGCGATTTTTGTTGCTGGAGAAAACCACGTTTTTAAGCCTAAGAAATCCGTTCCCAAAGCACTGTCTTGACTAGAAGTGCCGTTTCTTCCGTTACATTTTAATCTAGTGCACCTTGTAGCTATTACCTCCAAATGGTGTCTCGTACCCAATATGACGTCACATGACGCTGCTCTATATTGTAGCAATAATATTTATATTACATTTATAATTGTTTATCGGGGTTCACACATTACAGACGAAACCATTTTCAAAGCTTTCTCAAGACTTTTCAAGGTTAATTTAAAGCAATTTCAAGGCTGATGCACAGTAGACTGTCAAAATTACCTTTTACGTCCATTATTTTTAGCACCATTGTGTTATTAGTTTGCAGTAGGAAGCTAAACCTTCGTACACAATGACAAGCATTATGTCTTCCAGGGAGCTTGGGTTATACGTAGCTTAACTCGGTGAACGCGTCTGAGCTATAGAACAGTTATTTCTCGTGGTAAGGTATAAACGAGCGAGATTCAGTTAGTGACTTTTTGCTCCCAAACCAATCCTCGAAGCAGACGACGCTTGGTTTTTCGAAACTAACAAAAAGGTCTGTTTTAACTAGCCAGTAGTTTTTTAACGAAATTAATGAATAATTATGAAATATCTGATCGCTCAATCTTTGCTGAACGTTAAATTACACATTATTAAAACAAAACGAAAAATTCTTACCAGATCACCCGAGACGAGAGTAGCTGACGTAGTTGCGTTGAAACCAAAACAATGGCATGCGTTTACGATGGTCGCTTGTGGCGGTGCTCTCCTTCTGATAACAAACGTTGCGATTTTCAGTCGCATTGTCGATTGTACTGGTTATTGCACTTTAAAACAATTTAAGCAATTGGAGCGGTCCGGCTAACATTTGATGATGCGTATTCGTTCGATTGTTAGTCCAATTTTGTGTCGATTCATCGGAAAAATCAAAAGCCAATGAGATGCAAGAACCGCTAAAATGGCGCAAAAAATGGGAGCAGAAACGTCAGACGCGTTTGAAGTACGCAAAGCAGCGACCAAAATCTCGCACGGTTTCTCGCGGTACTGCGTAAGGGCGTGTTTACGCAAGGACAATTTTCTCGCTTACTAGCTTTTACTTGGTCAATACTAAATCTGCTGGCTGCTTCTCGCATTTGTCGGAGAATGCGGCTTTCAAGTTGTCTATACGTAGTAACCATGGCAACAACGCGGACGCATATTTTCTCCTCGTGCCACTCGACACGATGTACGATGCTTTCAACATGACAGCGTCGATTTATGACAACAAGAAAACAATGTCTACTGCAGTACACGACGACGGACATATTTCTGAATGCCGGTATTCAAAGGTTTGTCTTCGAATCGATAACTGCGAAATGGACGCCATGTTGGATTTTGAATTCTCGCTGCGAGTAGCTATTTATTCTACCGCCGTTTGATCACTGCTAGAAGCTATTTTTTTCAGCGAGAATAGCAAATTTTGGAAAGAGCGTGAAATGGCAACAATGTTGTAGCAATGTTTAAAATGACTATTGCACTTTGTTCTTTGTCCGTGTTGTTATTTATAATACATTTAATTTGTTGTCTATTACCGCAATCATTTAATAGAAACGGGAAATTAATCGTAAATAAATAACGGTTGCCTAGCAAATAGCTTTCGGCGAGCGAGAAGGTCTTGTTGCGTAAACGAGCCCTAATAGTAAGTGGGTCCACCCTATCAAAACTAAATGTAATCCAAGCTCCCTGATGTCTTCCTTCCCACCAGTGGACAAGGAGGAACACAGCAAATAACAGCATGTGAAACAGCACTTGCGCAGCTGCCCCTTCTGGGAAAAACTGCTTGCACTACACGGCATCTTTCCCCCACTTTTTTTCTGTCTCCAGTCCAATCCGAGTAAAGCACTGTTCTCTGAAGAAATGGCTTCAGCTGATAAACTATTTCTTTTCATTTATTTAATTTTATGCCTAAAATAATATTACTGTTATTATGGCATTAACCTTAATCCAAACAAAGTACACTCACAAAATTCAAGGTAATTAACAAGGCTCAGACAAAAAAAATTCCAATTTTCAAGGTTTTTCAAGCCTTGAATTTTCGGTTTTCAAGTTTAGGGCTGATCAAGGAATTTGATGCCCTGTATGAACCCTGGTTTATGTATCGCCTCATTCCTTTTAGTAGAAATTGGAAACTCATCCATGAGCAGACTTCCAAGAGGGCAGGGGCAACTATTAGTGAAATGGCACAGTAAGTTTTAGGAAACAATTTTTCTGAGGACCTTTATTTTTTTTTTTTGCTCTACTCTTTTTACCCTTCCTTATCCTATTTTGCCCTTTTTTAGGCCTTTCGGCCCTTTCTCAGGCACCACTTCACCACAAAACCTCGGCGCAAAAAGTGCATTTTTTTTTTTTACAAAAAGGGCATTTTTCAGATAAGGTTAGGTGCTAACCCCCTCCCCCTTCTCCCCTCCGTGCGCGCCATTGAACTCATCGTAAAAAATAACGGTAGACTAGCCGAGTCGCTCGATGACGCTCGCTCATTCGGCGTCTTCTCGCTTCGCTCGAGGCATTATGTTGTTGCAACTCTTAAGCCGCTGAAAAACAATTCCACACCAGAAGCATAACTCAAATTATCAAGCACGTAATAAGTGTAACAGGCGTTTTTCGTAAGATTTCAGTTCATAAACAAAAGATAACATTCAATATATGTCCTTTCATTTCTCTTTGTTTATAATTTCATTCACCGCATTCACTTTAAGATTCAACAGCATTGACGCTGTTAAAATACGGGCCAGTAGTCCTCATGATTGACTGAATTGAATTTGTATTTGAGTTCTAGGTGGCCTACGAAGCCATACACTAATGCCTAGCTTACTATCTTATACTATGACATTTGATATTTAATATGTTTATTAAGGCGTTGGCCCGAAGCCATTCGCCCTAATAAACATTCTATAGGAACAATTACAGTCAACAATACTGAGATTTCTTGTCTCCCCTCATATATCATTCAGACCCAACTTTTTTCTTTTCACGTTTGCCAAGTCTTGGTACTAATTTGGCAAACTGTTCCCGTGTTCTGTACATAATTTATTTTTTCAAATAAACTGTGCTGCATAAGCTACAAAGTGTAAGAGACGCAAGAGCTGAACACGGGGAACCACACCTCGCTTATGTTGGGTTTTCTTGTTTCACTTTTAAGATTCTACGTTACGTCCTGCTCTGTACGTTTTAGCGTTTTTGTCCATTCATTCAATTAAGTCTCATCCTGCCATTGTTCTGCTCTCCTCACTTGCTTTGCTCTCTGGATCTCTCCCCCCCCCCCCCCCCATCCCCCCAACCAAACGGTCACTTATTTTAATAATTTTTACTTACGTGTTGCTCTGTATTCTTTAGCGTTTTCGTGCTTTCATCATCAATTAGGGCCAGTTCTCCTCAATTAGGGGCCCCTCTCCTTCCCCCTTGACAAAATAGTGTCATCAAACGTACGCCAAGTGGTTCACTGCACAGTAGTCCACCTCAACCAGGTAATAAACATAGTAAGTTAACTCAAGGATTTGTTGAAAGAGTCACTCCCACGAGCCAATGAAATTTCATTAATAATCGTCTGTGGAGCTATATATATTTTTTTTTTGGGGGGGGGGGGGGGGCTTTTGGGTAAGAATAATAAGTATGAAGACGGAGCGGGAACCCTGGCAGCAAAAAAAAAACGGTCTCCAGCAAAATTTTGAAGTCAAAATGCGGGGCCTTTTACGTTAAATCCAGCACTACACCAGAGCCGAAAACCAAGAACCACAACCCCACGTCGCTTATACACCACTCTTTCATGGGTTTTCTTGTGTTGTACCGGTGCCCCGGCACGGCTGGCAAACAAAATAACCACAGCAACTACAGCAAACACCTTGCCAAGAACTGAAAGAATTAACAATACTAACTCAGCGATTGTTAACGCTGTTAACCAACCATTTCATGCACAGTTCGAGTGTAAGTTAGGCCTAGTACGCAAGGCACTGACTCGTGCCCAAAGCAGCTGGTGTCCGGATAATGGCTTAAGGTGTACGCTACTGGTCGATTCTTGCTGTTTGAAACGTTACAAATGCAGATGAAAAATATTCCTGAAACCCGTTTTTGTTGTCAATATATTGTCTTTTTGTAATTTTGTATTAAGTATTTAATCTTTTTCGTACGTTTGCGTAATGCAATTTTATTTATCTGCTAAACATTTTTTTGTGGTATTGGATCTAGACACACGCTAGTGTGTCGCGCCAAGTTAGACAACAAACATCACAACAAACATCACATCAAGTCAGTTGTCGAGGTTGTAAACCATTGTAGCGCAACGCCATTGCGTCAGTGTCTTATATCTTGAAGGATAGTTGGGCACATTTCAGGTACTTGGGGAAAAATAATAATGCGGTACAAAAGCTTAAATTGTGTTGAAATCGAGAGCAATGACCCACCTGACAAAAATTAACTCGTGTTTGAATGCCACCTATGCTGCTTTCAATGCAAAATCTGTCCCTCAATAACGCTGAAAATGTGTTACAAGCTAGCTAGCTAGTCCGCTCATACCCATGTTAATTCCCATAGGGTGATTATTCATCGATTCCGAGATAACTGGAAGGCTTCCAGCTATGAAATTGGACGAATGGGTGCACTACAATACGAACTGCGTACCTTTTATGGTTTGGAGCCTGGGGGCGTAACAGAGATGGCGTGGGAGGGCGCGTAAGTACGAAAATATTGTTATAACCATTGTTAGTATTGTCGGCATCGTCTCTCATTGGACGGCCAAAGTTCCGACAATGAGAACGTGCATACTGACGTGCGTGCTTAGACACACACTAGTGTATCACGATAAATCGAAACAACGTTGCAAAGAAATTGTATTCACGTCCAATTCACGAATAATAAACAAACTGTAAAAACAAAGCAAAATAAACAAAGCCAAAAACTGGTAAGGAGGCCACCAAGTTGAGAGTGGTTCGGCCCTTCAAAGGAGTGATACCAACACACCAAAACTAACTAAATACAACAAATTACAAAAGAATTAAAACCAAACCAAAAGCCGATAAAGAGGTTACTAAGTTGAGAATGGTTCGGCCTATAGGCAAAAGGTAGTAGCAAATTGTTGAAAACCAATTTCTTGTTGACGTGGCACTTTATTACTCATCTGCACGGTAGTGGAGTTGAGTCAATACACAATTAAAAAAAAAAGAAGTGATATCATATCAAAAACCAAAACTGGTAAAAGGGGCCGCTAAGTTCCGAATGGTTCGGCCCTTCAAAGGAGTGATATCAACACACCAAAACATTCGCCAACTTAATCGCACCGAATAATACTTTGGACGTTAAATGAAAACTTTCGAATTATTAAGCGGTGCGATTAACTTGGCGAATGTTTTGGTGTGTTGATATCACTCCTTTGAAGGGCCGAACCATTCGGAACTTGGCGGCCCCTTTTACCAGTTTTGGTTTTTGATATGATTTTAAATATCCATAAAGGAACTCCAACAGCCTTATCACCCGTGAGCTGCAATTGCCTCATTCTTGAATGAGGGCCATTCAGATAGTTCCACTGACAAAAACTACAGGACCACGCACCGCCTACATGGCGCAACAATTATGGACCGTCCTCAATTATGGACCGTCCTATTATAGCAAATTTGAATTGAATTAAATTTGATTATTGGGACCTCGGCCCTAAGCCACACGCCCTCCTACAACAACTAAGTTACAATCTAGCCCAATAACAAATAGCAAATAGGCAAGTTTGACATTCGAAGCTATATCCATTTCGAAAAATTCGTTTCAACTATAGTCCAAAGGATGTTTTTCGTTTTTTTCGAGGGAAAACTATATTGCCTAGAACCACGAAAATACGCCTAAACGTTGTCCGGATTAATTCCCTTTCTTTCGACACTTCACATTTCTAGCATTCCTACTTCCGGAGGCGAAGACAAACATATAAACAAACAAACAAACCGACATACCGTAAGTTTTTAATGATTAAAGACCGTAGCAAAGAGCTTTCGGCTAGCTTGAAGGTCTTTGTAGCAAAAATGCGCCATAAACGAAAATTTACGAAAGCTTTAACAGCAAAAGTAGTTAATATATACGCAATAATTACAGAAAAGCAGTACAGAAAAACATGTACAGAAAAGCATTTGGTTATAGTAAACCATGCGCAATGGCTTACGCAATAATTGCAGAAAAGCATGTACAGAAAAGCAGTCACTACGTGTTTGGTTATAGTAAACCATGCGCAATGGCTGTTTGCGTGACGTCACCATGAGTTAGTCAATGACGAACGAGAACAACGGCTGTTTGGCCGTCTGATTGGAGTAGCCCAGACACATGATATGCACGTCACAGCAAACAGCCATGGCGTGTGGTATAGGTTCATCCCGAAAGAAAAACAAAAAGAAAGTTAAGGCGAAATGCTACGATATTAACAACTTCCTAAATGCTCTAATCTCAAGTGGCTAATAAAATGTCTGTTGATCGATATTGACGTGTTTGGTTCACCATCCCTTATTGCGTAGTGCTAAAATGTCATCCAGTCTGCTCACGGCTTTGAAGGCTTTTTTTTTACTGTCATCCACCAACCGATTAGGGAGCCAGAAAGTATGCGACATCGTCACAAGCTGTCTTTCGCGATGATCGATATTATCTCAACTTTATCTTAGCGCCCCTAAGGTAACCTTCAAATAATTTACCGTTCTATTATCGAATTACTGACGACGCGGGTCGTCCATAAATGATGTCATGCACGTAAGAAGGGTGGAGGACATTTGACAAGCTCGACAGCTTTGGACGTGGTTGGGGGGGATTTCTGCATTTTTTAAGATCACAACGGCAACTATTGACAACAAGTACAAAATCTGGAGTAAGATTCCAAAATTGGATGGCAATTATGCGCTGCTTGTTTAGCACATACCAGGTGTTGATTGATCCCAGAAACGTTGGTTCAGTTCTTTGGGCGCCTGTTCACGAGGGAGACCGCTCGTCCATCTAAACGAAATGGAACGAGAACGGCGTAGTTTGAGTTGGTAAAAATGTTTTTTTGTTTTTTTAGGTTTCTCTGTTTTAACGGAGACTTTTAGTATTATAAGCTTGAATTAATAACTACACTTTCGTTACGGGATAACTTGAATACCTTTTGGGAACCCCTGTACATTAAAGATAGGAAAGCAATGGAAAATGTTCAGAGAAAAGTGACTAAGTGTATTATTATAAATGTGCGCTTCTACCATATTTATGATTTTTAGACTTAATGTTGTGATTTAGACTTAAACCTATTACTGGCTGCAGTCTTACTAGTGGAACTAGACTTACTAGCCTTACACACAACGTTCAGGTGACCCTTAGTGCACTGCCGTCAAGTTTCACAGGAATAGTCCTCATATCTGCAGACAGGCATTACGTGACCAGATTTTCCACAACAGTGACGTATGACACATTTGCTTGACTTATGAGGCTTAAATGACTTAGTTGATGCATTATCGATCTTTAAATTATAGTTACTTGCAGTAGCAGTACCTAGCTTCAAAAAGCTAATGAGATTTCACACGCCTTCTCAAAAGTTACCTTAGTTGGATTCATTGACATTAAATGTTTTTGAGTTTCATCACACCTCAACCCAGCGACCAGGTGTTCACGTGTGCTTGAGTTAAAAATGTGTCATAATTGCACCGATCAGATAAACGCGTTAGTTCACCTATATATGCTGCTACGGACTCTCCAGGCTGTTAATTACGCCTAGAAAATATTACTCTTTGGATAATAAATGATGGAGCTGGGTCAACATTATTTTTACCAAAATAACAATTTTATCAAATGACTTTCCACTTGGATCTATAGGTGAGGAAAGGATCCTTATTAATGCATAGGTTTTATACTCGAACCCACATGACAAAAGTGTTGCAACTTTCTTACCATCAACTACATCTTTTGCGAGAAAAAACATGCGTATTTGCACAATATAAAGCGTACAATTTTCCTTAGTGGCATCAAATTCCTCAGACATAATGCTATAAATTTGCAATTCAACCTTATGGAAAATTTTTCAAAACTGACATATTCTTTAAATACTCAACTGCATATGCCATAATTAATTACTGCCTTAACTTGTAAGATTCCTAGCAGTATAATTACTGTAATACAACATAATGCATAATGCAATCACTGTAATAGCAGCATAATCAATAATCAATAATAGCATCAGTCACAAAATGCTTTAAATTCAATTTTTCAAATTTCCAATAATGTTGCACCACTAGGCCTATAAGCCTTCAATTCAACTCAAATGCATTAAATACATTAAACCTTATTCTGTCAAGAAACAGGTTACTTGAAAACGCCACTAACGTAGACCAATCTTTGAAAAAGTACGTCACACAAAACGCTGAATAAATGCTGTTTTAATGGCGCACGTAAGCCTTTTAAACCATAATGTTGTCTGCCCGCTCGATAATTTAACCAACTGAATTACGTACAAATTCTTAAAGCTGATGAAAAACGAACTTTTAAACATTTCGTTTCAAGTTTCGGCTTCAACTATTCATTACTGAAAAATTTGAGAACCAAATTTAATACAGAGTACCTGTTTATGAAAAGCATAACGTCCACTGCTTCCCCGGTGAGACGTTGAAATTCCCAACCCTGAGAAACGCTGGTGTGGTTCCACAGTTGACGAGAAGACAGCCTACGCTGTAGTTGAACTAACAAGCACTGCCGTCAATTCCCGCATGACCGCGGAAAAGGGTTACTAACTTTTTCAATTTTAAGGTAATCCCGTACTCGTCACCATTGCAATGTTAGAATGACATTGCTTCAGTCTTTAAGAGGCTGGAAAGGAAAGTCCACACGGGACAACTTAATTTGGTTGATTGGAGGCCATTACGGCCAAGCCCTTTAGTCACAAGGGAGGAAACACGTGTACATTAACGACAGATATGTATATACTCTAAATACTTAGCGCATCTTAAATAAAGTTGTTATTTACAATACTACTATGTAACAATATATATATATATATATCATACATGGCGAATATATATGATTGAAGTCCTCTCTCCAGCAAAACTAAAACTATTAATTTCTCCGTTTCTATTTAATATATTTCGACCAAACTTGGCCAGATAGTAGATAGCAACTTTTCCCAAGTGTATGCCAACTTTTATGCAATTCCGTGCAAGAGTAAACGTACAGAGCCACACGAAAATTTAAAAACTGTTCACTTCTTGTTGGTGTTGTTGTTCTTGTTCTTGTGTGACGCGGTTTCAGAAAAAACTACTGTGCCTACCTAAAATATGAAACATGATCTAAGCCAGAAGTTTCCCTGGGCTTCATCCTCACAGAGACCACTTTTTCGATTGGTCGAGTCATTCCGGAGTTACAGGTCACTGAACGATCATTTTGATTGTTATACATTGTTTCAACCATTGTGATTAGGGAACAATGCCACTCTGTAAACTCCATATCCATTTTTCGTGCACGTGGTATGTCTTTGCTAAAAAGTCGATTGTTGTAGGGCGAAATGAAAGAATGTGGAGTGGTTAACGCTCGTTAAACCCTTTGAAACCCTTTGAGTGTATTTTTAGGTTAGGAGGGGCGTACGGCTGTGTGCCAAGGCCTCTAATAAAATCTGACGAAATGAAAGAATCCGTGTTTCAGCTAAACGATATACATTTAAACCAAACTAAGCTACGTTGTTAATTTCGAGCCTCGAAATTGGCAGCTAGAAACGATAGAATGCCGTATTTATTTCGCAGATGCAGGCTTTCAGAGCTGAGTTGAATTGAATTGTTTCAAAGTGGCCAGCAACAATTGACTGCATGCATAAAGCTTTGTAGCGCGACGCCATAGCTGTAAAAAAGGTACGGATTA
>JAHWFP010195810.1:28836-47447 GCA_023313725.1 Lithobius niger | reverse complement strand
AAATATTTCCATCAAGTGTGGACAAGCATTGGAAAGGACGAGGGGCCTGGTGGGTCAATTGACTGGAGTCGGTCCGAGAGAACAGCTAGGACTTGGCTATGTTTTAACCCCCGAAAACAATCACGATATTCAAAGCAAGCATTTAACTAAATTAGGGGCTGATATTGAACCTGAAAATACCGCAAATCATTCTCAGATTGGTACTCTGGAAACGGACGTTCAAAAATTTATAAGTGAATGGGGGGGGGTTGAGGCTTAATGGCGCGTCGACAGCTTGGTCATTAGCACCAACCTCAGTCACAGTGCAGTGGTCCGGGTTGCCACTGCACCACACATTACAGAGATATTATTCAAACCCCTAATCTATATCTTGTCATACATCTGTACCTCCTGCAAAAATTGAAAAACACAGGACAGGAGGACAGACTTATCGCCCAATTGACGCACAATGTCATGCGGAAGATGGAAACGAGGACGAAAAACCATTAAGTTGGCAACAATCAACAAGGAAGTGCCGGACCGTAAGTGGCCGCCGACACCAATAACATTCAGGAGGGTCAAGCAAAAGGAAACAGTGAGTAAGTCGAGTGTGACCAATGCGCAAACGGGCCAACACCACCTCCTCACGGCGACTGCGGCGACACGCCGAGTGCCATTCCTCAACAGTGCCGTTAATAGCTCGTAATTTATTGCCGTCCTGTCCATCCCACGAGGCTTGCCAATAAGCATGTAACCTCAGACGCAGAGTTGGAAAAGCGTCCGAGGGAACAAGCCTGAGATCCCTACCGAGAGGGCCAGAAAGGGCCCCTTTTGCTGCAGAATCCGCTTGCTCAATGGCATTACTCTTCTTGCTGATGAGTTGTCCTCTGCCATTTCTAGCATTAAAAATACTTTATATGTTGATGGCTGCGGACGGCTGTTGATGGCTGCTGATGGCTGCTGATGCTGATGCAGCCACAAAAAGTACGTTGACAGGAATTGGCTATTACAGGATGAGAAAAACTATCTTTTAATACAACCCACAAGCAGATTCGAAATCTAAGCGAATATACTTTACCGATTGATGCTGCTTCTATAGTATTCGTCGACAGAAATTCCTTGTTACAAGACAGCCAGAAAATAAACTTCAATGCCGCGAACATACCAATTAGAAATCTAAGTGAACCTTTGTTACCGAGTGATGCGGCTACAAAGAAATTTGTGTATGAAAACTGTTTCATGATAATCAGTTTCAGGAAAAAGCCCTATAATAACGAAGACAACTGGTTCGTTAATAAAAGTCCTTTTTCAAGCTTCATATGTACAAGTTCCAGTTTAACGCTAATGACCAAGTTGTCGACGCGCCATTAAGCCTCAATCCCCCCCCCCCCCCAGTTTAATTCAAAGATGAATTTTATACTGCATCAATCGGAGCCTAGCACTCGTTGCTAGATGTAAAACAGGAATGAAAACCTCTTACGTAACTAATGCAAAGGACGAGCATTCAACAACTAACGGTTTCAATACTCCTTATGAAATAGAAAAAATTTGCCCATTGCAGTACAGGCACTTGACGATTTTCATGCAGAAGACGTTTAATTCCAGTTAGATTTGCATGTAACTTTTCAATATATGATTCATCTCATCCGATGCTAGGCTTGTAGGAGGGGTACCCTATACTCTTCATAGACGTGACCGCGGTGTGGACCGCTGGGGGGGAATTGCAATCTTTCTGCGTGTGACCCTTGTATCCTCCGATGTCGAAATTGCTAATGATTGTGAGGCACTCAATATTACACTAGTCTCACCATTCATATGTATAACCATTGGATATCTACCTAACAGCAGGGACCTTACCCAGGTGACTGCAATGTGTTCATTTCTTGTGAAAGTTAATAACTCTCGGTGTCCTAATGTTGTGATGGGTGACTTCAACATGTCAAAGATTGATTGGATAAGCTGTACTGCCAGCGATTCAAACCAACAAATTTTTCTCGACACGATTCTTGAGTTGGGATTATCTCAGTTGGTCACACAACCAACTAGAGGGTCAAATATTCTGGATTTAATACTTGTGGATTGTGACAGAATTATTTATGACACTGACGTGCTGCCACACTTTAGTACCAGTGACCATGAGATGGTCATTTTTTCAATTCACTCCACCCATAATATTGATACGTGCAACAATTCTGATTTTATTTACAAAATAGACTTTGAAACTTTAAAGCTGATGATTTCTGAATTAAATTGGCCATATATACTCTCAGTCCAGTCAAATGTCGAAAATAAATGGAACGCATTTATTAATATTATAACAAATCTCGTTCAACGGTGTAACACTATTATAACTAAAAATAAAAAGTGTAAAAATAAAGCGTTGGTGAATAAAAGGTTTTCTCCAGAAATCAGGAAATTGACCATACAGAAAAGTAAACTCTGGAGGCGTCTCAAACGAGAAGATTCTGATGTAAATAGGACAATCTATAATAACTGTCGCAGAAACTTGAAGGAATTGTGTAGGCGAGAGGCAATAGCTATTGAACGGCAGGTTATTGGAGAGGGTACAATGAGCTCCCTCTTCAGGTACATTAAAAGACAAACAAAATCCCCTGGTACAATACCTCCACTACATTATCAGGATGACATTCTATTCGACGATTTAATGAAGGCTAATGCCTTAAATTCGGTATTTAGCGGTAATTTTGTGCAAGATAATAATTCGCTGTCAGTAGCAAATTTTTACCCGGACGAACTAAATATCCCCCCTGCAGACTCTCTTACCAGTCTGACGGTAATTTCATATGATAAAATACACAAAGGCCTATTTAATCTTAAAAAAAGTTCAGCTGTCTGTCCAGACGGCTTTTCTAGTAACTTTTACAGACAGCTGGCTGATGTACTATCCCTGCCACTATGGCTTATTATAAAATCTTCAGTCCAGGAGGGTAAATTGCCAACAATGTGGAAAAAAGCACGCGTAATCCCAATTTTTAAACGGGGAAATTCGGCCATCCCGGTAAACTATCGTCCGATATCCTTAACGTGCGTACCTTGCAGAATTTTGGAAAGACTCATTCGAGATGATATCCTGCAGCATCTGACAAATTTTGACCTCATTCCTCCCAACCAGTTTGGATTCCTTCCTGGGAGATCAACCACCCTACAAATGTTAAATTGCGTGGCTGACTGGACGAGATCTCTTGAAATGGGATTGCCAGTCGACATTGTGTGTATTGATTTCGCTAAAGCCTTCGACTCGGTCGTGCACAAGAAACTTCTCCTCAAACTTAAGATTCTCGGTATTGGGGGCGAGATTTTTGCCTGGATTGAGCATTTTCTAACTGGCAGATCACAGTGGGTCAGTGTTGGCAGGTCTTCATCTGGCGAGTTACCTGTTACCAGTGGTGTCCCGCAGGGGTCCGTTTTAGGTCCGCTATTGTTCCTTTTGTTTATTTCTGATCTAGCCCCAAAATTTGGTAATGTCAAGATACCGATGTTTGCGGACGATGTCAAAATGTACACTGGCATAACCGACCAGATGGACCATATAGCACTACAAAGTGCTGTTAATTATCTAAATGACTGGTCCAAATTGTGGCAACTTCCCATTAACTCAGGGAAATGCAAAGTGTTGCCACTCGGTAACCGACACAGAAACACTCATTATGTGATGGGAGCTTTAATTCTAGAATGTATTTATGAGACAAAAGATCTCGGTATTTATTTAACAATGAATCTAAAATTTTCCGCACATTGTAACACTGTTGCGGCCAAAGCTAAACGGGTTGGTTACATGATAAAAAAATGTTTCCTCTCGGGAGACGCTTCTACATTAGTAAAAGCCTTTAAGGCATATGTGCGACCTTTGGTGGAATATGCATGCCAAGTGTGGTCCCCTCATCTTATCAAAGACATCAATACAATTGAGTCAGTGCAACGTACTTTCACTAAAACCCTGTCAGGCATGCGGGGCTTGTCATATCAACAGCGCCTGGATCACCTAAAACTGGACTCACTTGAGCTTAGAAGGCTTCATGCTGATTTATCACTTACATATTCAATTTTAAAGGGGCTGACAAATATTGACCCCGGTGTATTTTTCTCTGTTCGGGGAAATACCATCACTCGTGGACACCCTCTGAAATTGAGGGTTGCTGCTGTTCGCAGGGATTGTACTAAATACTTTTATTCAAACCGTGTGGTGGAACCCTGGAACAGTCTTCCGCCGGAGGTGGTGGGATCGAACAGTCTCGCCCAGTTTAAGATATACCTTAGGAAAGTAGATCTTTCTAATTTTATGAAATGTTTTTAGAGTCTCATTTTAGTTTGCGCTTATTTTATTTATTTTTTATAAGATTGACAAGCTTCCTTGTAGTGCTTATATGTTTATTTATTTATTTATTTATTAACCTATTTATTTATTTGTTTACTTTCGATTTCTCCATTGTATTAAGTCATACCTTTAATTCCAGGCCTAGTATTAGAGGAGCCCAGCTCTCCCTTCTGGTTGCCCTATTACTGATATTTGTAATAAACTTGTAATATATATATATATAATATCTCATCCTATCCAGAACAGCCTCATAATTATGAGCCATAGAAAAGGTGCTTAGAAAAAATAGGCAAATCGACTGCAACAAATTTGGTTAAAGGTTCGTGCACGTGAGTAGTCGTATTTAATTCCCACTCCCAAGCAGCTAACCATAAACTGGGGAGGAACCATGGTGCCAAAACTGTTGAAATAGCAGGGTATCCCCGGATGGTGGAATAGGTGACGCATTGACTTCCGTCTCCATCGTGGAAATCTTCCAAGTTTACGATTCCGTTTTCAGCTGTAGGCTTAAATTTTAAAGGAAATGTGTCTTTATTAAAAGTAACTCTGAATTTCGGAAATTTCATTAATCTCGCCAATCTGTTTAAATCAATGTTAAAGGTTTTTTAAGTTGCCAATGGACAAATTTTTACAATCGTTTCGTGCATTTTTCACATCTGTTACCAGCCTAGCCGTTCTTCCCGCTAAGCCTCCAATTCCAGCTCAAATCAGTCCTAGCAATGTCAATAGCAAAAAACTGCCATTCTTTTTTGTGATTTTGTTTTGGGTGCCATATCGTTTCTATTATTTAATAAACAACTTCCACTTTTCATATATCCAACTTTAGGTTAATTTTCCTTTCATCATTTTGCAGAGAATGACAGGTGGTTTTAGCTGCCACAGCTGCTCTAAACTTCAGTTTGACTTGTACTTCTATGATTCCCAATTGAAGCCTCTCAGACTGTAATGGAACAATCGAACACCACTAGAGGAAGTGCTACCATGAACTAAAGAAACTCGAGCTCAAGTCATTGGCGTTGTAGCACAGCTGCCTAAATTGGTGCACCATTCTGTATAGACCTATGTAGTCTCTGGTAGAAAAATTACCGTTAAAACCAGAAACGGATATCTCTCAGAAATTTGAGTTACGTGAGCATCTTGCAAACTGCAATGGCCGAACATGGCTGGATTTTTAGCTATAGAGTCTTTTCTGTTAGTCTGAAAAGCTAGGACTATCCACCTAGGATTTTCAATGACAGAAATGGTTAGCATGCACCTGGTGAAGTTGGTATTTTAAGGGAGCTCGCAACTATTGCAATGCCAGTGCCTAAATACACAGTCACTCTGTGGTCGATGAGATTGTAGAGCGTAAGTTTTGCTCTTCCAATGCCATGACTTGGGAAATATGGCACTTAATGCTATTCAGAACCAATTGACCATTGGACATGGATGCGGTTTTGAAGAAGGCATTCGTATCACTATTTCACGTGCAAGTTAGCACATGTTTAGTTCCATAAATAAGCTTATCATAATTTTAGAAAAATCCCGTGATGTATTTCAGGAGAATAGTGAACGTAAAGCTTCTTTTGGGAGTTATCTCTATGACGATGGATGCATGCCGCTGTGTGAATAGCATGTTGTTGGTTAATTCAACAGCACCACTATCCAATGCCTAGTACTGACTGTGCAATGCCGGTTACTCCACTGAGCGATAAGTAAGTAGTCCATTAAATACAGTACTGAAACCTGGATGGTATTTGATATTAGAATACAGGGACATTGGTGCATTATTAATCACTGCTGCTATGTCAGCTTCCTCGTAAGCTAAATCATCATCCTTTAGCAACCACCCTTCAATTAGGAAATAACAGTAGGCAATATGCAGAAATAAATATTGGTTTTTGACCTATATGGAGATTTCAGAATTTAATTTCTGAAATTAGGGCCAATAATTGGATTGTATTCTTGGTTGGAGTAAGATTCAACTGAGAAAATCTTACACCAAAGGTTTATTGATTTTTAAGTAGTGTTCTATTATGGTCAGTTTTTGGGTGTTGCTATAAATCTGAAGAAAGGATTGTCTATAGTGTCAATCCGTTTGTTTTTTATTATTATCTTTTAAATTAAAAAATAGTCCTTTCCTTTTTCCAAACACGAGCATCTTGTCCTTTTTGATTTTTAGATCTCAAATGAAGTCTCACCGTGAGTGTCTCTCCATTCAAACCCAACAGCTCATTGGTCTGAGACATAAGCCCTGCTCCTATATTTCTGATTAGGTTGATAGTAACAGGGAGGTAAATTAAATTAAGAAGGAACTCTATGATTTTGACACGGGGAGATGAATTGTGGTAAAAGAAATATAAGGTGGGCTGGGTGTTGCTGTTTAGGTAAAAATTTAGGTATCAATGCGCACACTAATCGTATTTATGCGCATAATCTCGATGTTATTTTGACTTAAGCAACATCTGACATAGTTGCCTAAGTCAAATCCCAACACCAGAGCTAAGCTCTTGTTCCATACTTCGGATCGGTAATTATCAAGTCTGTTATTAAAGTGTTTAGATACAGAAGAAGTGAAATGGCTACCTTGTTGTGACCATTGCATCGATCGACGATTTGGGAAATTTATTCAAATATGCGATGTCGTAAGCCCTGGGAATAACTAACACTTTCTGCCAGGAGGCACCAGTATCTATGGTGTACTGAATTTCGTACGTTTTTTGGAGTAATGTTGCGTATGCTGTTATAATTATGTGTCTAAATTAATCAGAGCCAATTCGTAACTTTTTCAGAGTCCTAATGAATCAGCATGTTTAGATCAATTCTCAAGTCAGTGGCTTTGCTGGTGATAATAATAGAAGAGGAATGCATGATGATGTCATTGTTTAAGTCATATATTTGAAAAGAAGAAAAAATGAAAAGTCTGAAAGGAATGACCGATTCCCCTGAGTTATCATAATGCCCATGATGAGAAATCTACTAAAACCTGATGCAGTTCCTGTCTACGACCGAGTAAGACCCGTTCCACCTGCTTTAAAATACAAAGTTAAGGCTGAAATTAAACGGCTGGTAACAATGGGAGTTTTGGGGCGGGTAAGCACTAGCAATTGTGCCACTCCGATTGCCACAGTGCATAAAGCTGACGGGTAATCAGGATTGTGGGGATTACAAAACAACAGTAAATTCTTAACTAGAAATTGACAACTATCCAGTTCCCACTGATACCGAATTGTTTGGTGAGCTCTCCGGAAGCAACACCTTCAGTCTGATTTACCTCAAGGACCTTTTCCTTCAGATGGAGCTTGACCTACAATCACAAGACACCTTAGCTATCAAAACATCTTTTGGTCTGTTAAGTTCCTTCGGTGCCCATTTGGCTTGGATCGTAGTCCCGGACTTTTTCATCATCTAATGGTGAGCATAACATCGGGCATTCCAAACTGTGAACCATTTTATGACATCCTGGTTAGGGGGAAGGGTGTTCAACATGATGACAGGCTTAATCAGCTGTTGTCAGCCTTTTAAGATTCAGGGTCTCGCTTGAGTCTGGGGAAGTGCAATATTGCGCAATCAAAACTGAAATACTTAGGTCATAAGATCGATTCGGAGGGGCTAACAAACTTACCCGAAGTGATTGAGGCAGTAACTGATGATCCAAATCCGTGCGATATACCTGAATTACTAAGCTTCTTAGGCTTTATTAATCAGTATGCTAAGTATATCCCAAATTTAGCACATGAACTAGTTCCAATCACTAAATGACTAAGTCCTAAACAAAAATGGGTTTCGGGTCCTGATTGTGACTAAGCTATAAACAAAGTTAAGGAGTTATTTAAAACATCAAATGCATTAGTTCATTATAACCCAAAGTACAAGCTAAAGCAAGCAGTAGATGCATCTCTCTTCGGATTGGGCTCGTGCCTCTTGCATACACTTCCTAATGGGCAGGACAAGCCTATTGCATTTACCTTGAGGAAGCCTACAAAAGCAGAGCAAGCGTATTCCGAATTCTACCGTGAGGCACTCGTAATTGCGTGCGGGGTAAAAAAGTTTCACTAGTACCCTTATTCCAAAGTGTTGCTGTGGATTTTTAGGCCTAAAAAACGGTTTTACCCAAAAGGCTGCTAGGAGGGTACTACGTTATGCTATGCAACTATGACTTACAACACGTCTCTGGGAATTGTAATCTAACACCTGATATGCTGTCTAGATTTCCCTCAAAAGCTAGCGCTGATGACTTAGAGGAGGAGATTCCCTTTAAAATTTTGTATTTGGAGTCTGTAGAATCCTTACACATTCTTAATGATATTCTAACATCCCGTGCCGATCAGAGTGCAGCATTATAATATGCGACATGGTTGGCATGATAAAGTATATGATCAAGAACTTAAGCCCTATTTCATTCGTAAGAATGAGATTACCATTGAGTACAACACCCTCTTCTGGGAGCTAAGAGTAATCGTGTCAACCTGGCTGCATGAACGAATATTGCAGGACCTACATGTCGGCTATCTTGGAATTGTAAAAATAAAATCGTTAGCTATGGGTAAGTGTCGGTGGCCTGGAATCGACGCCGACCTAGAATTAAAGGTTAAAGAGTGTGTTCCAGGCCAAGAACAAAAAGGGGGAACCCCCTGTCTTGTTTGCGTAGCCTCATGTTCTGGGATAGTCGAGGGTTTAACGTTCATTGTGATTGTTAACGCTCACAATAAGTTTCTTGTGGTTCAGTTCATGAAGGAAACAATACCATAAAAAGTAAATGATTTGCTGAACAACATATGGCTGATTACGGCCAATTTTCGGCACTCGTGATTGACAATGGGTCCCAGTGGACATCAACTGAATTTCAGGCCTTTGTGAAAAGCAGATGAATTTGCCTCATAGCTTGTTCAACTTATAATCCAAAATTCAATGGATTTGGGGAGGAATACATACGTGAGTTTAAGAAAGCTTTAAGGCTGCTCGTAGGTAGGGTAAAACAATTAAGCAATCGCTAAATGAATTGCATGTAGCAAACCGAAATTGTCCCACACAGCCACGGTTGAAATACCCTCAAAACGTGAAACCTTCACGGAATTCATGCCAATTTGGACTAGAGATTATACTGTGCGAAAAAGAAATTGGCAAGAAGCTATTATATTTATATGCCTTGAATTTAACAACTATTTAAGAGTCACAATAAAGTGTCCTATCTCTAAGGTGAAACATTTGTCAAATCTGCGAGCGACTCCCTAATGAAAAATTATATCCTGATTATTCAGTTAAAAGTTTGCAAAACACGCATTTTGCTAAGAAAGTTGATTTTCCAAATGAAGCATTGAATTCTACCAATATTCCAAGCAATACGCATATTAAAATTATTAGAAAAGAATGCAAACAGTCAGTGGTCTTTACGATTCCCAATCAGGAGTCGAGTTCTAAAAAATTACCCAATAAGGGAGTCACGCCACGTAGATCCGTCATAACACGTAATACTAATACGTCATCATTACCAGGGCATTCAGTTGGAAACGATCGAACGCATTCCAAGCAAAAATCAGCGAAATATTTCCTAAGTCCAAAAGAAAATGCTGATTGTTTCCAAAGTGAAAGTGAATTTTCCACGCAAGCTGAGTAATTTTCCCAAAGCAAATCCCGTGGACAAAAACCAACGAGTCCATTTGGACCCTACTGTTGTTGCTGACACTAAAAATACTGCCTCACAACCTACACTTTCCGAACATATGAATGCGGAAACTCCCAAAGTTGCACGCTTGAGACGCAAAATAAGCCCTGAAATTACACTACAAAAAAATCGTTCAATAAAAAAAAGTTAAACCACTTAGATACGATGAGTGAATGTGAAATTGTGTGAATTTTACTAATAATTGTCTTTTTTCTATTCTGCAGATAGTTAGCAGACCTCCAATTAGTTAGCTGACCTAGCATCTGATTGTCATTAATTTAGTAACAATTTAATCAAAACTGTCCAGTCAGGTACAGGTTGTACAGTATATGTTACGGTCCGTTTTATTTGTGCGTTCACTTTAGATAATTTAGGATTAAGGATATGATTATTTAAAATTAAAAATTTTTTGACTAAATTATAATTTAACGTTGACCGCATTTTTAAATCAGACGTTTAGACGTTTGTAATCCGTTGACTGTATATGTGTACTTTACTTTACTTTAATTACATTGCACTGTAGTGCCGTTCAGGGGGGGGGAGATGAGGCTTAATTATTCAAACCCCTAATCTAAATCTTGTCATACATCTGTACCTCCTGCAAAAATTGAAAAACACCGGACAGGAGGACAGACTTATCGCCCAATTGACGCACAATGTCATGCGGAAGATGGAAATGACGACGAAAACCATCAAGATGGCAACAATCAACAAGGAAGTGCCGGACCGTAAGTGGCCGCCGACACCAATAACATTCAGGAGGGTCAACCCCCCGCAAAAGGAAACAGTGAGTAAGTCGAGTGTGACCAATGCGCAGACGGGCCAACACCACCTCCTCACGGCGACTGCGGCGACACGCTGAGTGCCATGCCTCAACAGTGCCTTTAATAACTCGTAATTTATTGCCGTCCTGTCCATCCCACGAGGCTTGCTAAAAAGCGTGTAACCTCAGACGCAGAGTTGGAAAAGCGTCCGAGGGAACAAGGCTGAGATCCCTTCCGAGAGGGCCAGAAAGGGCACCTTTTGCTGCAGAATCCGCTTGCTCATTTCCACCTATCCCAACATGGCCCGGGATCCAGCAGAAAAGCACGGTTTTCCGCTGGCCAGGCAAGCGGAAAAGCAAAGCTTGGACACGTTGTGTCAAGGGGTTCCGAGGATTGTAATTCGCCAAGGACTCCAGGGCACTCATGGAATCGCTAAAGAAAATGAAATGCGTGCCCTGAAGGCCAAGGATCCATTCCACCGCCAAACCGAGAGCCAAAAGCTCTGCAGAAAACACAGAATAGCCTGATGGAAGGCGATGGGCAACCGTCACTCCCTTACAAACACAAGCACAAGCCACGCCAGTGTCTGACTTCGACCCATCAGTAAACAGCCGCTGATAACCGGCGTACTGAGAACACAGCCGCCGGAACTCCTGTAAGTACCTTGCTGGTAGAGTGGAACCCTTCGGGAGGGACGTCAGAGCGAAAATGAAAATGCCACTTGGGACAAACCAAGGGGCCACTGGCATCCCCCCAAGCCTCAAGACGGTGGACATTTCAAAGGCTATCTCCTGACAGGACTGCTGGAGCCTATCGCGGAAATCACCCTTACCCACCCTGCGTCTACCGACTCGCAAGTTTGGCCCAAAAACCATGGACCAAGGCAGGACTGGATTCCACAGCACGTAAACGCACAGCATACTGAATGGCCAGCTTCCACCGACGAATGGCCAAGGGTGGCTCCGAGGCCTCAGCATAGAGGCTGACCACTGGAGAAGTTCGAAATGCCCCAGTCGCCACACGCAGGCCACTGTGATGCACAGTGTCCAACACCTGGAGAGTCGAGTCACTAGCCGAACCATACACCATGCACGCATAATCACGTTTGCTGCGGACAAGGGCTCTGTAGAGGCGCAACATGGCAGTGCGATCGGAGGGACGAGTGACGTGTTGTGTAAGGTTTAGCTCGAGTATAGTTTCAAGAAAGGCCTGAGATTCCGCGTCTGCTGAACAGAGTTTCCAGTTTATCCCTGGATAATTGAAGTCACCAAGTAAAATTATGTTTTTGCGCTTGTACATTTTTAACAGGCTGATGAGGTCGTTGTTGTTTCTGGCACAGGAATTTGGAGACCTATAAATGACACCTATCATATATTCGTTATCATCCAGCTTAATTTGGCACCAACAAGAACTTTCAAACTCTGTTTGAACAACAAGTTTTAGAGCAAATATATTGCTGCGTACAGATATTGCAACACCGCCGATAGGGTGACTTTGTTTGTCGCATATATCGATCAGAACATAGTTCGGGATAGAAAAACAAGGAAAGCCTTGCTTAAGCCAGGTTTCAGTAAATGCTATTATGTCAGGGGTATAAGTTGAAACGAGTGATTCAATTTCGGCGTATTTATTTCCAATCGATTGTGCGTTTGGGTAAATGATGCTTAACTTGTTGCTGATTTTTTCAGACTGCGGGTTGTTCGACCCGCCTGGAGTGATTGGTACGCAGAGTGGGTTTTCCCTAAAGGGTTGGTTGCAGCGAGTTGTTTGTTGCTTGCAATAGTACAATGTTGTTTGCATATTATTGGCAGCCAGGAGTAGCATGTGGTTGTGTTGTGTGGATTGCTCAACATTACCTTCGAGAACCTGAGGTCTTGATGCAACAGTATTTTCGTTCGGTGTACGAGGTCCGGCCTGATTTGGATTTACCCTATCCTGTAAGGTTACAATTTTCCCTTGACGAATTCCCACAGATTCACCTAATGCACGCTTTGCTTTTACTTCTTGTCTGAGTTCGTATTGGTGTTTCTGCTGGTCCTTGGTGAGATCTGGTCGAATTACAACCCTGCCATACGTTTGATGATTCTTTAAGAATTTGGCATTTCGGAACAGCAGCTGCTTAGTTTTGAGGTCTGGTAAATGCACCTTCAGAGGCCTGAATTTATTTGCATCATACACTCCTATCCTGGCATAAGTGAGATTTTCATTTGGTGATGGCATCTGGAGACATTTGAACAGTTCATTTAGGTAGAAAACAGATTGGTCAATTGCATCGTCATCAGTTAGATTGAAAACAATCACATTTGTTTCTCGCTTGATTCTATCCCGAATTTCATTGTACATTCTGTCCATTTCTCCGGGTTTGCTAGAGGTAGATTGGCTAGACCTATTTAACTTTTCATATATTTCTTTTAATTGTTGGTCATGATTGTCCAGCCGTTTTGTGTTAATAGAGATTGCCTGGTTTGTATTTCTTAACTCCGAAGTCAGCTCTTGCATGGTTGTGAGTAAAGACTGAAATTGTGTTGTATTTGTAGACAACGCATGTTTACAGTTGGTACAATACCAGTCAATGCCCTTGTTGGTGGTATAAATTTCGAAACTTGCCAATGACATAATTTATTTAAACACCCCTGGGGGTGGAACCAAATAGAGCAACCCGAGCACTGAATGTTATCTTGGTCGTCATCACGTACCGCCAAACCACAGGTCCCGCAATTGTCCATGTTTCAAAGTAACAGTGGGCCTACGATGTATTAGGACATCGAAATAACCAGAATCTTAGGTTATTGGGAAAGAATGCCACGATACAGCACTGGTTTACAATTCGTGGAGATTTAATGTCCCACAATTCGCACCTTATACGTCACACAATTCAAACTTAGAAGGCACCAATGGCTTTTTTTGACAGGCCTTGAAGAAACTTTTGTCAGTGGAGCACAACCAAACTTCGTACCTGATGGGAGTTATAGTCTTTTACACATCGATTTGCACAATGCCCACACTTTTATTGTCTGACGTCCGTCCACAAGTTGTAATTGCTTCGTGCCTGCCAATTTCGACAGTCGCTGGAAAGGCCAACAATACACCGGTCATCGATTTCACTACAATGTGGAAACAGTATTCTTAGCAAAACAGTCAAAATCACTTCACTGACGATTTAGGCAGGACCCAACACGGGTTTGGAGCATTGGCTTTATTTTTGTCTAAGGACAGAAAACAACTGGAAACGTCTGGGATGACCAACGGTAAACAACACTGGACCTGTTGGACCGCTTACACTGAGGAATTGTTCCACTTCGGAGGGTAATTTAACAAAAACAACTCGCCTTTTAGTAAAAGCCGGGTAACAGTTCACTTGGATTATAGTATGGAGCTACGAACACCTCCTTGCCGAAAGTTATAGTACATTTTGCGTTTCAAGCCGTTAGGTCCGTGTATAACAAATTCTTGTATAAATCTACATTACCGTTTGGTTTCCGTGAAGAAGCAGCGGAGCGAATTTTTGTGTGCGTCCGTACCAACCGGAACCGGAACACAAATGAGATAGAGTAGAACACAAATGTGGATAGAGTATTTTTTTAACTTGCCTAGTAGATCTAAAATATGTGATTGTTAACGTTAATTTTTTGCGTGTAAATAGCCTGCGGTCTTAGGAAGAATTGTACATTGTGAAAATTATATATTGTCCTTTGCTAATCCTTGTTTTTTGTATTCTTCTATTTTTTCCATAAGGAAAAGAGCATTCTTGCTAGCAGCAATTTGAGAAGCAAGGTACATAGAATAAAGACAACAAACTGACGGCTTGGCAAGTCAATGAGCATGGCGAAAGTTGATGTCAATGATATCAACTCCGCTAGATGTCATTGGATGTCGATACTAATTCCAGCAACGATGTTTGGTTGAAAAACTCCAAATTTAACAACTGAAAATTATAAATTCTGGCTTAGCGGATTGAAAAATAAAGATATATGTGTTAATAAATTGCTAATAAAGTTTTTAAGCACGTTTATGAAATGTACAACAAAGAATAATGCAATATTGAATGATAGATTCTTGTAAATAGCAAATGAATTCTCTAATGGATTTAAGCAACTTGTTCTACTATTAGTTTGAATTCGATGTGCACTGTAGTCAATTTCTGATGGTTTGTTGCATTTGTGAAAATACATAGTGTGCACATAATGCAATAAATTTTGTAAGCAAAACACTATCATTGGCTGGAAAGTAAACAAAAGCAGATTGGAAAATATAAAGGCGAGTCCCTCAGTTGATATATCTTAACTGACCTTTAATTTTAAGGGGGACTAGTCTCTTCAGGAACTGGTGCACCTGCTGTGCATCCAGTTGCTTTCTAATTACTTCAACAGTTTCAGCAGTGTTTCGTCCTGGTTGTTACTATCTTTTGATTTGTCAATTATTATAAGTTGCCTTATCTTTATCCAGCCAATGATTGGGTTTTATGCAAATAGCTATATGTTATTTAAGCATCTACTCTTACCATAATAAACGCCTGACTTGTACCGTCTACACCTCCTTGTTTCACTTGTGAATAGTTAGCTATAGTTGTAGTCGGCCCTGTAATATGTGTTAGCCCAAAGACATATCAGATAACACGAAGGAAAACCGCAACATGCACTCACAGAGATGCAGGACTGCAGAGAGCTTATCAGGATCTTGAAGATGATGGCATGTTGGAGCTGATCAACAGAGTCCCATGTCTATTAGAAATTTTGAACGGTCATGGGAGACATTTTGGGTATCATTCATGGAGACGTTGGACCGCTCGCGATGGGACATGTTGAAATACATGTCACAGTACTTTAACATGTCCAAAGTACTGTGACATGTCACGTCAAACCGCTTTTTTAATTCCACTACCATTGGGGAGCGAATATTCGTTTTTCATCAACCACAAGCCAAAAACCGTTTGACCTTTGACATGACTACTCTGCAAACAATTCTAGTTTACTGTCAATAACTAAAATGTGCATGAACAGGGCTTTCATTTGAACCTAATATGAAGATTCTACGACAATTTTGAAAGACTGACTTTCTATCTGCAAATTGGAGGCCATCTTTGATTTGAAGGTACAAACATAAATAAAATCACAAAAACGACTTCAAAAATAATTCCTCTAACCCAGCAACCCAAGAACGATATACTGTGCAGTATAACAGGCTGAACCATTGCAAAGGTAATTACCAACCGGGCCGATAACAGCCATTTTGGATGGTAGTTGGGGTTTTCGGGACTTAGTCCCACGTTTTCCAACTGGTGAGGCGGGCATCCCTTGGGAGGTACGAACGGCTGCTGGTGCCGTACTATAAGGCACATTGACGCAACGAATTGTCTGTGTATTCTTGCAGCTACAATTTAATCGCGATGGAAAGGTGTCGTTGCAATCGTAACAATGCTACCTGGATTAGCTAAATCCGGCATCGTTTGAGTAAATGCTTACAATATTTGAATCAGTCATAATAAGACTAAGAATTCTTCCTGACGAAACAATTTCCCAGTCACTTCTGAACTCACATTCCTGACTGTTTTCCTTGCGAGACGGCTGAACTAAAATCGCCGCCATGTTGAAATTTCAGATGATTTCCAGCCGCGATAATGCAAAGGCGTATCGTTGTGCAAACACGCTCTAAAGATCAGTAGCGATTTTTTATAATTTTTAACTATACATCACAAAAGAAGTTAAAATGTATGAGAAGGCAAAATTTTCATTTTTAAATATGTACAGGTTTTTTTGTACAATCTACAGCCATTTTAGCGAAAATTCTACACATTTTTGTTCTCATGTGGCAACATTGCCTCATTGTGAAATATATTGCACAGCTGTTATTTTTTTTGGGGGGAGGCACTATTGCCTGCTAGTCTCAATTTGCAGGAATGCTGTAGAAAAGGTTGAGAACGACTGACTTATTTCACAATTTTGCGAGGGACTGCCAAGGACTACAAAACCAGTGAGAAACGTACCTTTGCTATCAACAGTTACAGAAGTGCCGAACACGACCAAACTAATAATAAAAACCATGCATACTGAATTAGCCCCTGTCAAAGATGTGAAAAAAATTTAATTTAATTAAGAGATAACACCTGATAAACTGAAAACGAACATTTTAAGACCTACATATAAAAAAGGGCTAAAAATTACATAAATAACTGCAGACCGATTGATTGCATTGTAACCTGTTATTAACAAATACTTTGCAGTAAAAAAAAAACAATTTTAAACAAATTCAAAATTATATCTGAAAAACCAGTATTAGTGTAAAAAAATAAGGTTGAAACCGAATACTAAAAAAAATTGTTAAAAAGCCAAACTGAGAAAAACATTAAAGGAACGTAAACCTCCTGAGGTTATAATAACAGATTTGCAGGAAGCACTTGACATGATAAATAGTAAACTACTAGACCTATTAAAAAAATGGAAGTTTTAAAATTAGAGGAACAATTTTAAATATAGTGCTATTTATTTAGTAGAACAAGGTACATTAAAATTAATTCTCAAATGAGTGATGTTATTGATATTTGACGATGGTGTACCAAGCACTACGATCAGTTTTAGAACCGATTCTATTTGATTGAAGCATATTGCTTCTAAGATCACATTCCAAGGTAAACTTAGACTGAGCATCACACAAAATCTACAATGACTTCAACACTTTGCATGTAGTAGCACGAGTGTCTGGAAAAGTTTTAGCAAAAAAATCCGGAGTCGGACATGGGGTTGAGGAAATATCGAGTTGAAAAAATGGGAAGAGGCATGAGCAAAGAACAACGAAACAAACAACAACAAGAGAGCAGTGGCGATGTCGACTGTTAAGCCGAGGGTTTTTCTAATTGTTAAAAGGTGTGTTGCGTGGACTATCAATTTGCTCTGCTGGGTAATTTCACCGACACATCTTAAATGATGTCAGAGCCAAAGCAAGAGAATGAGAGTATGGGGAGGCAATGGGCAGGAAATGCACATGTATTAGGAAGTGCGTCTATTAGCCTTCTATAGGCATTTTTATGTTATAATAACTAAACAGATATGGGAGAGGGGCAGTACATCTGTTACCATTAACCATATGATTACGCATTAAATGAATCTAAAAGAACAATTTTCTTTTGGTTGTTTAGGATGGAGACTGAATCAGTTTTACAAAATCTCGCAAAACGAGGAGGGTCAGGATGAGGGAAGGGGCATCAAATTACTACCCATCAAATTCAACTACGTGTAGCATAGGGGATGAAAGGATGGAGAGAGACGGGTTGGTGCATAGGAAAGGAGGATGGGAGAGGGCTGTAACCTGGAAACAAACACGGGCATGACAAAACCCTGGGCAAAAACAGTTACAACTGCTGGTGTGAAAATTATTGTATGAGTGATTGTTAACCAACACTTCCAAATTAATTGGAGCTTCGCGTAAAGTGGACAAATAGTTGAGGAAGTAGTAGGATCTCAGACGTGAAGAGGAAACAGGGGTAAACCCAGCCAAATGGCAAAGACAGTGGAACTCGCTCCATTGTTTTGAAAGTTAAAGTGACAACAATCCTAGTTATACATTAAAGATGTAGAACACTCAACAGAAAACACCAATATACAAGTTTTTGCTAGTGATATTTTTCTGCTGTAAATAAAACAGCCAGCAAAGTGACATATAAATTATCTACAAATTTACATTGTTTAAATAATGAACAGTTCTGGTAAAAAAAGAAACGCCCTTGTTCGTTATATCAAGGGTCGTATAACAACCAGGGAGAAAATCTGTTATCTCAAAAACTACTGGACCGATTTTCATGAAACAAAAACTGAACTACTAATTAGATTGTCTACTGTATTTCTATCCTTATTAAATACTACGTTAACTGACTGAAAATAATTGGCCGAGCGAG
>JAHWFP010195810.1:0-23836 GCA_023313725.1 Lithobius niger | reverse complement strand
TTTTTTAAGGCTTACATCCGTATTTTACACGCTTAAGCGTTTTTTAACACTAATATCCTCTATTTTTTTCTTGTTTCAACAAGAATAACACAGAAAAGAACACTGTAATCACTTTAAAATAATTGTTATAAGAGAGTCTTTTCCATGGCTGATTCTTTTTATGCTGCTAAGAATGACTTTTGCACCCGATTTCATGTTTTTAGCTTGATCTATTAGAATTGTTTGCCCAAACCCCTGGGAGGCATCATGAGGGGGGGGGATTTTAACGCGGGGGGGGGGGCACTGAAGGCACTTTGGGGAAGGCACTTTGGGGGGCACTGAAGGCACTTTTCATAGGGGTCCATGGCTGATTCGATCATTACTGTTATGAAAGACTTGTGCACCAAATTTATGTTTTCTGCAAAATTTCTGCAAATTTTTGTTCTCCACTTAATTATTTCTGCCCAGTGCTCTATAATAATAATTGCTCTGCTGACGAGAATACTGCAGTCGCACCAAAATCGTGTCCAAAAGGCCCTGGCCGGTTGTATATTTTAAGCTATACAAATTGAAAATCGGTTCATTGGTTCTATCTCTAGGTAAGGGCAAAATTTCTAGCCCATTTGGCTTTCCGTGAGAAGAATATTGTAATTACATTAAGATAGCATGAAACGACCCGAGGCCTTGTCCGTACCTACGTTTTATGCTATAGAACTTGGAAATCGGTTCAGTGGTTCGATCTCCAGGTGAGGGCAAAGAGTCCCAACAACAACATTAATGATTTGTGCCCAGTGCTCTACTATAATAATTGCTCTGTCGACGAGAATACTGCAGTCAGATCAATATCGGGTTCAAACGGCCCTGGTCGGTGTTAACACCTACATTTTAAGCTATACAAATTAAAAATCAGGTCATTGGTTCGATCTCTAGGTGAGAGCAAAAGTTCTAGCCCATTTAGGTTTTCTGTGGCAAGAATATTGTAGTCACATCAAAATCGTGTTCAAAAGGCCCTGGTCGGTGTTAATACCTACATTTTAAGCTATACAAATTGAAAATCAGGTCATTGGTTCGATCTCTAGGTGAGAGCAAAAGTTCTAGCCCATTTGGCTTTCCGTGTTAAGAATATTGTAGTCTCATCAAAATCGTGTTCAAAAGACCCTGGTCGGTGTTAATACCTACATTTTAAGCTATACATCGGTTCATTGGTTCGATCTCTAGGTGAGAGCAAAAGTTCTAGCACATTTGGCTTTCCGTGTCAAGAATATTGTACTCACATGAAAATCGTGTTCAAAAGGCCCTGGTCAGTGTTAATGCCTACATTTTAAGCTATTAGTATTAAAAAACGCTTAAGCGTATAAAATACGGATGTAAGCCTGAAAAAACTTTAAGCCCTAAAGGAACAGATATTAGAAAAAGACATGTAAGCCATCAGCGTCGCACTGATACGTGTGAAAGAATCTCCAGCGACCCAAAAAACAAGCTGGAGCTTCTTTTACACGTAATAGTGCGACGCTGATGGCTTACATGTCTTTTTCTAAAATCTGTTCCCTTAGGGCTTTAAGTTTTTTAAGGCTTACATCCGTATTTTTTACGCTTAAGCGTTTTTTAATACTAATATCCCTTATTTTTTTCTTGTTTTAGCAAGAATAACACGGAAAAGAACACTGTAATCACCTTAAAAATAACTGTTATAAGAGAATCTTTTCCATGGCTGATTCGTTTTATACTGCTAAGAGTGAATTTTGCACCCAATTTCATGTTTTAGCTTGATCTATAAGAATTTGTTGCCCAAACCCCTGGGAGACATCACGAGGAGGTTCAGGGGTGGGATGGGGGGGGGGACAATGTTGGCACTTTGGGTATTTCATTGGGGTCCATGGCTGGTTCGATTTTTACTGTAAAGAAAGATTTGTGTACCAAATTTATGTTTTCTGCAAAATTTCTGAATAAATTTGTTACTCCACTTAATGATTTCTGCCCAGTGCTCTACAATAATAATTGCTCTGCCGATGCGAATACTGCAGTAACATCAAAATCGTGTTCAAAATGCCCTGATCGATGTTAATACCTACATTTTGAGCTGTACAAATTGAAAATTGGTACATTGGTTCGATCTCTAGGTGAAAGCAAAAGTTCTAACCTATTTGGCTTTCCGTGTCAAGAATAATGTAGTTACATTAAAATAGCATGCGAAAGGCCCTAGGCCTTGTCCATACCTACGTTTAAGCTATAGAACTTGATATTCGGTTCTGTGGTTCGATCTCCAGGTGAGGACAAAGAGTCCCAACAGCAACATTAATGATTTCTCCCCAGTGCTCTGCAATAATAATTGCTCTGCCGACGAGTATACTGCAGTTACATCAAAATCGGGTTCAAAAGGCCCTGGTCGGTGTTAATACCTGCAATTTAAGCTACACAAATTAAAAATCAGTTCATTGGTTCGATCTCTAGGTGGGAGCAAAATTTTAGCCCATTTAGCTATCCGTGTCAAGAATAATGTAGTTACGTTAAAATAGCCTGCGAAAGGCCCTAGGCCTTGTCCACACCATCGTTTTAAGCTATAGAACTTGTAAATCGGTTCTGTGGTTCGATCTCCAGGTGAGTACAAAGAGTCCCAACAGCAACAATAATGATTTCTGCCCAGTGCTCTGCAATAATAATTGCTCTGCCGACGAGTATACTGCAGTCACATCAAAATCGGGTTCAAAAGGCCCTGGTCGGTGTAATACCTACATTTTAAGCTACACGAATTGAAAATTGGTTCATTGGTTCGATCTCTAGGTGAGAGCAAAAGTTTTAGCCCATTTGGCTTTCCGTGTCAAGAATATTGTAGTTACATTAAAATAGTCTGCTAAATGCCCTAGGCCTTGTCCAGACCTACGTTTTAACCTATAGAACTTGAAAATGGGTTCAGTGGTTCGGTCTCCAGGTGAGGGCAAAGAGTCCCAACAACAACAACAACAAGAACAACAACAACAACAAGAAATGGCCATGCTGTGGACGCCGAACGGTTTGATTGTTGTCAATAAAATTTGTAATGCGGTGAAATAGTTACGACACGACCCCAAATACCGAATTTCGTTGTTCTATGTCAATTTTGGGCGAAACTATAGGAGTTCAAAGTTTGACGTTTAACATGGAAGTTCATGCTGAGGCTTACATAAGGACCGCTGCTGCGGTCCTTGATACAAATTGAAAATCGGTTCATTGGTTCGATATCTAGGTGAGAGCAAAAGTTCTAGCCCATTTGGCTTTCCGTGTTAAGAATATTGTAGTTACATTAAAATAGCCTACTAAAGGCCCTAGGCCTTGTCCATACCTACGTTTAAGCTATAGAACTTGATATTCGGTTCTGTGGTTCGATCTCCAGGTGAGGACAAAGAGTCCCAACAGCAACATTAATGATTTCTCCCCAGTGCTCTGCAATAATAATTGCTCTGCCGACGAGTATACTGCAGTTACATCAAAATCGGGTTCAAAAGGCCCTAGTCGGTGTTAATACCTGCAATTTAAGCTACACAAATTGAAAATCAGTTCATTGGTTCGATCTCTAGGTGAGAGCAAAAGTTTTAGCCCATTTGGCTATCCGTGTCAAGAATATTGTAGTTACGTTAAAATAGCCTGCGAAAGGCCCTAGGCCTTGTCCATACCTACGTTTTAAGCTATAGAACTTGAAAATTGGTTGAGTGGTTCGGTCTCCAGGTGAGAGTAAAAAGTCATAACAACAACATTAATGATTTCTGCCCAGTGCTCTACAATAATATTTTTTCTGCCGACGAGAATATTGTAATCACATCAAAATCGTATTCAAAAGGCCCTGGTCGGTGTTAATACCTACATTTTAAGCTATACAAATTGAAAATCGGTTCATTGGTTCGATCTCTAGGTGAGAGCAAAAGGTCTAGCCCATTTGGCTTTCCGTGTCAAGAATATTGTAGTTGCATTAAAATAGCCTGCGAATAGCCTAGGCGATGTCCATACCTACGTTTTAAGCTATAGAACTTGAAAATCGGTTCAGTGGTTTGATCTTCAGGTCAGAGCAAAGAGCCCCAACAACAACAACAACAAGAAAAACAAGAAGAAGAAGAACAACAACAACAAGACATGACCATGCTGTGGACGCCGAACGGTTCAATTGTTGTCATTAAACTTTGTAATGCGGTGAAATAGTTATGACACGACCCCAAATACCGAGTTTCGTTGGTCTATGTCAATTTTGGGCGAAAATATAGGAGTTCAAAGTTTGACGTTTAACACGGAAGTTCATGCTGAGGCTTACATAAGGACCGCAGCGGTCCTTGATGAGAATTTAAAAGATACAATTTAAATAGTTAAAATTCTGCTTAATACAGATGAAAACATTAGGACTCAATATTTTTATAAAAAGCTTGGTACATTACAGGGGGTTACAGCCTTAGAAATTATCCAGTTAAAAAATAAACATTTTCATATGTTTAATTTTTTGGACTGAAATATTGCAGAATCGTAGAATTCTGTAATACGGTAATATTTTTCACTTAAAATTTCAAATAGTTCGAAATAATTACGGAAGAACAAACAGTGACTACTACATGCCTGCTATTTTCATCAGTTACCAAACAACTTTTATTTGGAGAAAAGTACAACTTATTAGAAAAACAACTTCAAACTTAGCTGTTTCAATAGCTTAAAGGGACTATTTTAAAAGTTAAGTGGTCAGTTGATTACTATTCACTGACGTTTGTACTATTTTACGCTGATTGAAAAATCTCTATATTTATACTCATGTACTGAATATGTTTACGGTCAAATATGTTTTGTTTTCATATAACTGTTATTCAATTTGTGACCAACTTATCTGTCTCATAATACATTTATTGATTGCCACATTAATACTACATACACAACTACTTCATGTGGCACTTTTACTTTGTAACAGTAAATTTAAGTTCAGTACTTTCACTTTCACCGTAATGAATAATAACAAACAAAAAATTGTAATCTATAATTTGTAGGCCATTTTGCATCAACCATTTTGGATATTTGTCAACGGGTGTACAACCATGTGAATACCTCCTTCGGCCTAAGGCTAAAGGATTCATTTAAAATTAACTGTCAATCCTTTCATTTTAGTGCCAAATTATAGAGTTAAAACAGATGGAATTAGTTTTTTTGGCACCATCTTCGTCTTCCTTTTTGGATTTTTATTAATTGATATGTAAACCAAATTCACAAATAACGTGAATGATATGCGATATCACATGCATATACGTCATTTTAGGCCAATGGTCAAGGAATAGTCGTACTACAATTTGTTCGAATCGTTCCGAACAGTAGAAAATTATTGAGAAAAAGAGGCTGAAATAACTTTATGGCCCTAAATTGGGCGCCTTCTATTCCCCCAGAAGTACTTTTATCCCAAACAAAAATGCGTATGTCGGTCTCTGTACATCAAACAAAATTCCTACTAAATTTCATTCGAATCGGTATATGCGTTTTGCCATAATTGGGGGGGGGGATAGACAAACCGACAGACAGAACCAATTGCCAAATCGTCGAACTAAAATGGGACCTCGTTCGCTTCTCTCGCTCAGTCTATAATACCAGTAATATTTACCTGGGTGATAGCTACTTCGTACAGAAATGGTTGGCCACCACGGTGAATTTTTTGCAAACGTGCGTAGGTTATCTCATTAGGTTCATGAATGTAAATCTGGAAAAGAAAACAAATAAGTTTTATAATTTTGTATTTAAATATGTGGATGGAGAGAGTGAGCAGCCATTTAACATTTTCTTGATACTCCTTTTTATTTTATTATAACCATATACAACACAAGAATTATCACAAGAATTATATTTGGAGCAATCCAATTTTAACAAAGATTAGTATTTAGAAACACCCTTCACAATTTACTAATCTTCTCAGGCCATAAATATGAGTAAAGGTATGCATACACAATCCCCATGCCTGTGTTTGGAATTTAGTTTAGGCTATCGTATGTTTATAATAAAATAGTGCAACTTTAGTTAAGTTCATCAAAATAATGTTAGAAATTTTCGTTAGAATATCTTTTGTTTTAAGAATAATCGAATCACAATTCATAATTATGATGACGGCATTTGTTGAACCACTGCAGAACAGCATGTTACACTCGACACTATATATATGTAGTTGTTATTGTGGTATATAACACAGTATAGTGTACAAATAATTGTTTTTGTGAATCCTACCTGACGTTCAGAAAATTTGAACTTCATGCGATTCGATTTATTACTGCATATTTCAAATCGTTTTTATTAACCGTGATCAGTTTAATTCTTTGCTGTTGCTTGCTTTTAGTTTATTGTTTGCTCTTTACTATTTTTGCATTATTTGGCTTTGTAATAGTTTTTGTATAAAGAAACGGAAATTATCTGCAAATATTACCACCAAACAAAGAAATGCAATGGATCAAACATTATTAACAACTAAGAATAACAAATTAGCTCCAATCATGACAAAATAAATGTCACAAGTTCATGAGGGCAAGTGAATTATTTGTCATAATTCCTGCTAATACTTACCATTCTTAGATGTTCACAATGTTGGCACCACAGCTTATTGGTGGTATGTTTTGAATCTTCCAAAGAATAGGGTTGTAATTGTGCCAAGTTTTAATGTTGTATTGTATTTTAGAGAGTATATCCCCTAATCAGGACACAAGTAGAATTCTTTCATGGGGTTTGTAATGCTTCATTGATTCCTGTCTACTTTGTCAGACTGGAAGTTGTATCCCATAACTGTGAAACTAGTTTCTATTCCTTGGCTTCTTTTGGCAGACGGTAAGTTTTACTGCGTAAGCTGAGACATTGTTCATTGGGGTGAGATAGTAGATAGTAGATAAAGTAGAGATAGAGAGATAGATACCGTTAGCCGTCCAGAGATAAGAACCGCCTCTCTTTGACGTGATCGCTAATCCGGTGACTCGTTCTGATTGTATGGTACCATTTACAGCAAATTTCATAGAACTGATTAGATAGTTCGTTGACCTTGATAAGTGCACCCCTGTGCTGTTAAGCACACCATGCCCCTGTGACATCCCTTGCATATGTTAGTTGAAGCGTTGTTTGCTACAGGATCTCGCAGCTGTCATCTTGGTTTACGCAGTGTGTGTGTATTTTATTTTCATTTTTCAAATTAATATTGTTTGTGAAGAACATTTATTTTCTGAAGGTAAGGCAGTGGCGAGGATCCATAGTGGGTCCAAGGACTTATCTGATGAGTTGCTGACTATCATGTTTACCAGTTGAGTTAATGGGGATTTTTAACAGAGCGATGCTAGTTGTAGCTGTTATACTTTCCATTGCATTGAAAGTCTCATGGGATGCCGTGGATACTTCATAATCCAAGATGGCCTCTGCAAGATCATGTAACAGATGACGCTTCAACCGTAATACAAAGCGATTGGCCACCTTGTTTTTCGAGTGTCGGTCTAGTAAGTAAATAAGTTAATAAAATTTAGGTGTTGGAGTTCAAGTCATGAGACACCATCTAACCAGACATGTTGAACGCCAGCCATAAATCAAAGCAGTCGGGCCATCTTGTTTACACTGCCAGATTGATATTTTAAATTAGTTTATAATAATAAAAAAAATATGCCGAACTCAGCTGGCATTGAAGGAAGCTTTATGTTAAAGTTGGCATTGGAAGCAAGTCCTTACATGAATAGCCAATTTAAGAGTGCCATATTGACAAAATGGGAGGGCCCAGCAAAGACTACACACGCATAGTATAACACGAAAGCCAACCTTAAAGGGGCAGCAGATAATTTTAACTTAGTTGCAGAAAGGGCTGTTTATCCATTTTTAAGAAAGGAAGGAGGCTAAACAAGGCCTACAAACGACCTGTATTACAGGAAAGGTCATCTTAAAAAGCCAGGTCAGCTGGTAGTATTGTTTTTATAAAAAAAAAGCATTTGAACGGAGTGCACTAAAACTTTGTACTTTGGTCCCTGCAGGTGTGTACCAGCGTAGCGAAGCCAGCTGTGTGCACAATGAAGAAAGCTTTATGAGATATCTGCAGGAGTGCGAAGCATCGTAATAAAAGACTTGTACAGTACATTTTCAATCATTTCAATTCAATCATTGATAAACTACAGTTCGATTTTGTGCTGTATGTTGTTTTCATGCTGGTAATGTTGGCTTTTGAAATTATGTATTTTACAAACAAGGCATATCATTTTAACTCGCAAACACAACTCCCAGCAGTTCAGTAGGTGTCATCGCAACCACACGGAAGAAAAGTCTTTCTTTAATTTATTGACTCTCTAAAATCACACCAAAGAACTTTCTAAATAGTTATCCACTATGAGTTGGTTACCACGACAACTACATTATTTTGAATGCAGTCGGTCTCTGAAACCAAAGCACACCGAAATAAGATAGCTAAAATGAAAGAATACCTGAAATTGTTATACACTAAGTTAACACCACGACAACAACAACAGAATTATTGGAGCAAAGCAAAGGCCAAAGGCCAAGAGGTGTGTTATGAAAACTCTATTGCAATCTTTGTAATTGCATTGATTAAAATCAAATTTTACAAATCGATAGCGGTACACCGAGATGGGGTTTGTAAAAAAAAATCAGACGTGTTGTTGAGGAACAGCAATGTTGCTACGAAACAGCAATGCAATAAGAAAGCAACAGAAAATATGAGCTGCAATGCTGTCTCCAATGCACTCTCGTTTATGAATAATCTCTAATCGTACCATGCAATAACGAATGCATCAATTAAAACAAGATTTTACACATTGATAGCGGTACACTCACAGAAGGTTTGTAAAAAAACATTTAAACTTGTCAAATTTATCTACTGAAAATCGAAATTCGGAAAACTACTGTTATGCTGTCTACAGTTGTTTTGGCCAGAAAGTCATAGCCTAAATTCACTAATTTTTGTTTGAGCTGCAAGACAGTTTTAAAAACTCTGATTTTTTTTAAATGGACTCAAGGACTAATTAAAACAACACAAATGTAACAATGATCAATTCAGTCATATATGCCCTTTAACTTACTCAATATAAAACGAAAGAAGTTGTCTGAACTTTTTTGCAGCATAATTATTATTTTATACACGGGCCATTGTGTCAGTCTTTTTCATAAAAGCAAAATGGGTAAAAAATATTAATTTGTACATTCAGTGAATTTGATTTTCTCTTGGGCATTTCAAAAGTGGTGTATTGAAAGTCAGGTTTTGAATAATTCAAGTTTTCAATCAAGTTTATACCTACAGGGTGGCATGCAAATTGTTTAACTGTGCAATGGATAATTATGCAAGTCAGCCTATTTTCCTTTTGGCCAGAAAAATAAATAAATTACTACTTGAAAATTTTAATTTTGCACAATGTAAACTCTGTTTATTTTCACGTTGATGTTGAACAGACGATAAAAGTGAAGTCATCATATTTTAACCTACATTTAAAACTAACATTAAAAATGGGGGTAAAATCATTCAGATGGACGAACTATGCATTAGGCCTTGGGCCTATTAAAATTCTGTTACTTGTACTCATGGCTGGGACATCACCAAATCGAATAAAATAACTTTTTTCCTCAACCTAGCAGTTGCAGTTCAAGTAGTAGAACTTAAGTTAATTCTTATTCGTACATTTTTAACGTGAAGTCTCAGATTTTTGTATCACTACCGGTTTTTTAATTGAATTTAACCTGCAGCTCAATAACAAACTGCATAGTTCCGTACACAGCTGTCTGCTATTCAAGCACTTGGACAGCACACTATTTTAAATTGAATGCACATCGATTGGCGGAAATTTTTTTTACTTACATTTCCTTACTACGGGCGAGCACATGTATTTTAAAATTAAGCTCTTATGTGATCTGTTCAAATACTTTACCACAGCACACTATCATTACTATACCACCCAACAAACACACTTACATGAATAAAAAAAATGATTTAAAAGAACTTCGCTGGACCGGCACTTTCCCTCCATATTTTTCGTGATAGCCTGCATATTTATCTTTAAGCGTGAACTGTCTTCGCTCACGTGGTATTGTGTGAAATTTTATAACTTAGTTAACACCACCACATTTTTTCCTTGTATCTTATTGTGGTTTGGATATCGTCTATGAATACTGACTACATGTCAACCCCTACGACAGCACATACAATGTGTATACAACATTGTGTATACAATTATTCCTATTACTGTGCAGACTATAAATAAAAAATAACGAGACGAATAAAGTGGAATGAAAGAATTTGTCACTCAGTACCACTAGACAGCACAACAAAATTTTACAAAAGCATAATAAAAAAATTGGGGAAAGGGAGGGGAGAATGGGAGAGTTGGCATGACTGACCATTTTTAAATGCAGGGTTGTTAGACCATCAATAAAATTCCGAACAAGATATTCAAAGAAAAAAAAATTTTTGATTGCTAAATTATCATGTTCATTAAAAGCAAACATGTGTTGTCGTGACTGGGCAGAATTACCCAGTTATAGGCCTGGGTTTATAAGCAATGACTTCAGAGTTAATCCCATAAAAGAATCCTAAGCAAATTTAAAACTCCCTGGCAATGCATGAAATCAATTAGGCTAGACTCTTAAGATGTGTGCAAATAAGCAGTCACATCTAATTAGTCAATAGGCTTTGGTAATACGGGAACCCAGTTTATCTATCTGTTTCCATCCAACAAAATACATAAATACTTGTTTAATAAAAGGCTAGAACTTAACTGTTACAGTCCACATAAATAATAATTTGTTGTCAGTCAATATAAATGGTATCATAAAATACATCATAAAGTGCATGAGTATTGTAGACTGGTAGAGCCATGACTGCTCTCTCCAAAAGCAATGGCTACAAGATTCGGCAGGAGCTCAGGTACAGGGCCATGTTCCATGGGAATGTCCAAGGCCAACTGAGCTTAGAGCGCAGTCTTTGTGTTGGTACCAAAAATCTAGTCCCCTAGAGACTTCGCTTGGAGTCTGTGCATAACCAAAGTATCATGGGATGCTTCAAGCAACAACATGCAGCAATAATTTCACTCGCTCAGTCTCAAAACAAAACTTCACATCCAAAAATGTCATATAGGACACATTATGTCGTAGTTTCCTATGAGTTGTAGTGTTCCTCATAAAAAACTTTCACTCTTAGTATTTTAAATAGGAATTCTACCAATCAGTATTCTATACTTGCTCTTTTGTATGAATAGGGTACACTCTGGATGACGGCAAAATTTGGCTTTGTGGTCGTGAAGACAAGAAATAAAAGTTATCCATGATTGTCAACGAAAAATAAAACCATGGTATACATAAAATATTTGATGCCTACCATGGTTCTTTCATTGCCAGTCTGGGACTGATTTTTATTTTAGGCTCATCTCTTATTTGGCAATATCGGTAGAAATGGGGATCGGCATATAAATCAAGATAGATCGATAATAAACCAAATTGATGCTATTTTCACTTTTTGTCAACCGATTTGGACGCTTGAATACACCATTTTCTATGTATTTTCACCAGCTTTCCAATGGTCCAAACCCCAAACTACAGACCCTTTTTACCCTAACACCCAACAGCAAAGAAAGTGGAGCACGCTCCATTATGTGATCAGTGGAAATGACGACGGCCCTAGTTATTTTTTTAAATGAGATTAACACGGAATACAATATGCAGATAAATTCACCTACAAGAGAGGAAGTAAGTGCTGGAAAAATAGGTCATGTCTTGACACGGTTTTTACTAACTTACAAAATAACCATGCGAAAGGGTACGTTGTTAAAATCAAATTATGAGAGCATTATTACACTATTTTAGGAACTCTAGATGATAATAAAACAAATTAGAAAATAGCAAAACAAAAAACAAAACAAAAAACAAATTACAAACTAAATCATAAAAATATTATTAGGCAATTGAATTGCTTTAATGGGGATCGTCTGCATGAGTTAAGTGACCCTAATGAAATCCGTAATGATTTTGAAAAATTTTTATAACTGTAATAAAACTGTACAAACAAAACTATGAACTTGGAATGGATGAATAGTCAACTTTTAAATAAAATAAATGAAAAAATAAATTATGGTCAAAAATAAGTAAAAGCAGAACACCATCAGGTGAACTGCTTAAAAACTAGAAAGAATTAAATAAAATTGTTCATAAAGAAATAATAAAGACAAAACAAGACTTCTACAAGAATTTTTTTAATCAAAACTTCAATAATAGTAAGAATATTTGGAATAAATTAAATGAAATTATTGGAAAAAGAATCTGAAAAGTACCATTTATGAGACTATTACTACAGCATTTGAAAGTTAAGTAGAGGAGAAATTTGTAACGGAAAGGTAAATTGTTTTATGGCTTAAGTTCTCACTTCAAAAAAAAAAGATACCAATAAAATTCAGGGAACTGGAAGTACTAACACACTACGAGGGAAAAAAAGGGAATTGGAATCATTACACTATGAGGGAAAAAAACAGGATATTTTTCCCCAACTTCTGCACCAAGTTCTCATGAACTGAATGGAATTATAGAGTCAATGAAAAGTAAGTATTCTACAGGATACGATCGGTTCTTGATTGAATATTTTAAAGAAGTAACGATAACACAAACCAAATTTATGAAAATTTTGATTTGAGCTAATATTGAGAAAGAAACTTGACCAGATAAATTAAAATTGAACACGTAACACGTAACAGAAAGAATAACATTAACTGGCTAAATGTACCATTATGGAGGAACTCACACGGCAAAAGAAATTATAACTATCTGGTACCAACAATCTTTAATAAAATACCAGAAAACCGCAGGCATTTACCCTCAACTTTCACTTTGAAACGAAAAAAAAACATGGCTTATTGAACAAGGATAAATCTCTGTTACAGTTTTTCTTTTATTTTTATTTTTTAATTGTATATAATATTTAGGACTTGTACGTAAGGTAATACTATACAAAGTGTACAGTATTATGCAGTTTATTGTATTGTCAAGTCCTAATGTTACTAAATCGTTTGCTATTTTGGTTGTATCAGCACATACAGACTCGTTAAGTCTCATGCTTTATGTTTAATAAAGGCATTATTATTATTATTACAAGATAGCGGCTGGGTGGTGGCTGATGGAAAGTGGCTGGAGAATGGTGAGAAATATGTAGGTAGGAAAGAAGAGCTGAGTTCATAAAAATTGATAATTGGCAACATAAGGACTAAAGAGGACTTGTACAAATTTTGGTGAGTCTACAACTAAAGGAAGAGTGGTGATTTGAAGAAAAATATTGAGGCAGATCAATATGTGGTGTAACAGAGAAAAACTTCCGAAGAAAACATTTAGTGTGTTTGTGTTGGGTTTGAAAACACAAAAAAGTTTACAGCTATAGATTAATAGTTTCAACTCTGATGAAAACTAAATGAACTGGAATGAAACTTTTTGCACTAAAATGAAACTACATCTTAAAAAATTAAAACTAACAACGGAATCGTGTCAAGATGCCAAGATTGTGAAAGCAAATTATGAAAACAAGGTAGACTGGGCAGGTGGACATTGGACAATGTAATCCAAAATTGCGTTATACATGTGCTGGACTTACACAAAATACATGGGAAACAATGAATGATATAAAGAAATTGGAATGGAAATGTAAAACAAGATGCAGAAAAACGAGAACAGAGTCAGAAACCAATAAGGATAAGAACGTAGAAAGGCCGGAAATATGTTCTGATGAAGAAAATAAAAAATAAAGAAGATAATGAAATCGAAGAAACAGAACATGAAAGAAGACAGTACAGAATCAGAATGGAAAAAAGTGGACTTACTTATCTTAAAACACGAAGAACAAAAGAACAAACTGGAAGAATTGATAAAATCTTTAGAGTTTGTGATGAAAGAAACAGAATATCTTAACAAGAAAATATTGACATGAAAAAAATTTATAAGAAATGGAAATGAAAATACAAGAACTATAAAATACAGGTGAAAAAAATAAATTGCTTGAAAAAAGATGAATACAATGTACCGTGAAACAAAAGGTAAAGAACAATGCGAAAGGAACAGAAATTTGGAAATTAGTCAAATGGATTAGCCACAAAATGAAAACACGAAAGATACATTACGCAAACTTGCAAAAAAACTTTAACGTAGCTCACAACGATGATGGAATAGAGGCAGTGCACAGTATCCCAAACAGACACAAGAACAAACCAAGTGTGATAATTGTGCAATTTAAACATAGACAGAGTAGAGACAAGTGGCTGGAGCAAAGAAAAAGGATTGTCACTAATGATAACATGTTACGAAATGAAAACAGAAAGAGGATCTATCTTAATGAGAATATGACACCCTACACAAAACAATTATTCTGGAAAACAAGAAATTTTGCAAACAACAATAACTTTAAATATGCAATGCATGGTTTAGAAACGGAAAGATTATGATGCGAAAAGATGCTGACACACAAGGAGTGAACATAATACGCGAAGAAGATGATCTGTTGAAACTAGCTGAACAATAGAATTCGTTAATGATAATTTTCACAAGAAAGAGGAGATTGGAAAAAAGATGAAACAGTATGTTGATAAAAGTGAAAATGTAAAAGTGATACATATCAACATTAGAAGTCTCAGAAAACTTGGAGATATTTTTGTTTATCTTTTAGATGAAATCAACGTTGAATGGGATATTATAATATTAACGGAAAAAATTATAAAAAAAGAGGAAATATATCTATACAAATTAAGGAATTATGGGAATTACACATTGACCAGAGAATCAACAAATAGAGGTGGTGGTATGATGATTTTTACAAAAACATAATCTGGAAGTGGAATGCCTTGAACTTAAAATTGATTATAACAATGTGATCGAAATAAAAATTAAAGAAAATAATATACCAAACACCCAAATTACAGCTATTTATAGAAGAACTGTAAGCAATAAAACTATATTTAGTACCAAACTAAAAGTTATAATAAAAAGTGATAAAGTCGATTGGAAAACGAAATAATTATAGGAGATATTATTATTGACATATTAGAAAAAGAAAATGGAAATGAGGACAATTATAATAAAAATACAATTGATAAATATGAAAACACATTAGCATCATTAAGCTATCAGTGTCAAATAAACTCGCGAACAAAAGAAGAAATAATAAATGAAAATGGTAGAAACATACTACAACAATCATGTTTAGATCATGTATTCATAAAGAAAAAAGTGGGAATGCAAATAGCTGAATACTAACTGAAAAATTGCAGATCATTATATTACTATAGCTTGGATTTGGAATAAAAAACTAATAAACAATAACAGAAAGAAAAATGCTAATAATAGTACATCATATTGGAAATACGATGAAGAAAAAGAACAAGAAATGAATAATATAAATTGAAATATATTAGATGAAAACCAAGAACCAAATGAAACCTACACTGAAATTATTGAACGAATTAATAATATATATGAAAAAACAAAAAACTAATGAAAATTAAACCTAAAATACAGAAAATAAATGAAAGAAAAGAATGGATAACAGATGATTTATAACAAAAATAGAACATAAAAATAAATTACGCAACAGAATATAAAAAATAAAGGAGATGTAAAGAGTATTAATGGAGGAATGTAAAAGAGAAAAAAATGAACGTAAACAAACTTATAAAATCATGTTAAAATTATTTCTATACAAATAAATTGGATAGCTTAAATAAAAAAAATTAAAAAACCATGTGGGACGTAATAAAGGAATTAGAAGGCAAAGAAACAAAAAAATATTGATGAAGAAATAAAAGCAACATTTAAGATAAAAATATTATTGACATTGTAAATGAATTTAATGAAAACTTTGGAAATCAAATATCAATTCTAAAGAAAGAAAATGAAACCGTGAATAAGGAATATAAAAAAGGGCAATTCTTCAAAAATATTTAAAAAAGCAATTCAAGAAAAAAACAGACTAACATAACATCAATGGTAATAGAAGATGCTAATAATATAGAAATTATAAACATTATAAAAGAATTTAATAATATATGGACAATGGAGTAGACAATATACATACACATCATATCAAAAATACTAAAGAGAATACATCAAAAGCAATATGTACACTGGAAAATGCAATGTTAAACAAAGAAATCTTGCCCAACAAATTAAAAATACAAAATATAAAACCTATATACAACAATGGACATAAGCAAAAAATAAATAATTACAGACGAATATCATCATTATCTGTAATCAATAAAGTTTTGGAAAAATTTTTCGCAAATAAAATCAGCAGCTTTCTTGCGAAATGTGAAGTATGAAGTAAAGTACAATTTGGATATAAAAAAATAAAAGTACAAGTGATATCTTAATTGAAGTTAATGAATTAATAACAACAGGTTTAAATCAAGGAAAGTGTATTGGTGCAATACTTATTGATTTAAAAGAGCATTTGATACGATTGACAAAACTATTTTACTTAAATAATGTGAAAATTTGGGACTTAGAGGAAAAATATACAACATATTAAGAAGCTACTTAACAAACAGAAAAACAATTGTAAATGTGGATAAGGTAAAAAGCATAACGAACAATGTAAAATATGGAGTTCCTCAAGTATCCGTACTGGGGCCACTATTAAATTTAATATATACCAATGATATTGATGTAAATTTAGAAAAAAGCAATATATATCTATTTGCAGATGATACAATATTAATATCTATACGTAATAAGTATGAAAATGTGATGTGTAACTTACAATACGATTTCAATATATTAAATGACTATTTTATTCAGAATGAATTGTACAATAGCAAAGAAAAAAAACAGTACAAATGGATATCACGGTACCAAAAATAAAATTAAAAAAAGAAATCTGGATAAAAAAACATAATAGAAGTTGCAAAAATTTGATTTAAATGAATATAATGGGTTGTAAGAAGGACTGTGTTTAAATTGAAAAACAATTTCGACAAAATATTTAAGAATAGAAGTAGATATACATTGGAATTTTAGACAACATAATTTAGGACTAATAAAAAATTTTAAGACAAATCATACAAAAATATACATTATTAAAAATTTACTACAAAAACAAAAAAAATATCTATGATGCACAGATATGTAGTAAGATAAGATATGGTCTGGAGATATATGGTCATGCACCAGAATATTTAGTAGACAGACTACAAAAAATGCAAAATTAGATGGTAAAAATAATGTTCAAAGATAGTATTAAAAATACCGTAACTTTACATAAAAAAAATGAAATTATGAAACTAAAGGAACTAAAAAACTTTGTCATATTAACAAAAAATTATTTCTGTAACAAATATAAAAACTATAATAAAATATTAAAAAGAAGTAGTGGAAATAAGGAGAGATTAACTGTACCAAAATGGGCAAATCAGTTTCCTTTGGAACTGATTTGAAGGAAAGAAAGGTATATACCAAAACTATATAACGAATTATCAGAAAATATGTTGCACTATTCAAGACTACATAATTTAAAAAAAGATCTATCACATAAAATAATTGCAGGAACACCATTAAATACCTAAAAAATAATACCAAAAATAATTGTAATCTATAAATCTATTAAACAACATTATATCTGACCTTCTTGTAATGTATTATAGTCTAACTACTAATAAGTATTTTCATTATAAACTCATGCAAGTTATTTTTTGTAACTTAGAGAATTGCATTGCTTTTGCAATAATAATAATAATAATGTGAATATTGAATATTGTAAATTTTCTATATTGTTATTTATGAAAACTGTTATTGTCCAAGGTTAAATATCATTGTTAAAATACTGTAAATACATGTTTTTTGTTGTTATTTTTTATGAGATGTATTGAGATGATTAGTGAAGATGTCAGTGATGTTATTGACAAAAATATTAATATAGTAACTCTATATGTATATTTATTGAATTGTATGTTGTATGTATTTATTGCTGTTCTCACACGTTCTGCAGAACTTCAAGCATTTTTCCTGCAATAAAAATTATTATTATTTTATTATTATTATTATTATTATTACGTGCTAAATCGATACATTATATTGTCCTACAAATGTGCATACTAATTTGTGTAAATATTGATTTTTTAATTAAGCATATACAAACTCAGCCGAGTTTCGTGCTTTCTTTCTGTTAATAAACATTATTATTATTATTATATTATTATTCAATGATATAGCAGTCAGAAGGACTGAAATAATAATAATGAGGAAAGTGACAATTATGATTAGCCAGACCAAGAAAACAAGGATGTAGCTCCTGCCGATAATAAAGAAACGTTGTGTACAACTGAAAGGAAGTTCGATGCCTTGATGAAAATGAAATCAAAGATATATAACATAGATAAGATAATGGAAAGTATTAGCTTTATGGAAAAGAAATGTAAAGATATGATAAGTGAAAATGAAGAAATTAAGAAAGAAAATGAAAGAATTGTAAAGAGACTTAAAAGTTTGGAAGCTAAAATCCAAAAAAAACGAACACCAATGAAAAAGACATAAATAACCTAAAATATGAAATGAAAAGAATGAAACAAAACAAAAAAAGTGAACAATACAGTTGCAACAGAAATATAGAAATGGTTGGTATCGAAAAGCACAGAAATGAATACAACCAATATATGGTAATACAATTTCGAAGTCGAGAAGATAGAGATGCATGGATACGAACTAAAGGTAAAATTACCTGTTCTTCAATGGACAAAAAACAAGAGTATACTTAAATGAGCATTTAACACCTTTTACAAGACCCACATATGGAAACCAAACAAAGTTTGAAGTCATACTATAAATACACACGGTTTAGAAAAGGCAAAAGAAATTTGAAAAAAAGACCCATAGAAACGTATATACAATGAATACTGAAGAAAAACCAATCAACTGACAAAAGATGTCTCTGATTATGATGACAGTCTAAAATAAAGTACAGGTCTATGCGAATATGACGATGGATAAGTCTGCTTTGCTCAAACACTATTCATAATCCTTAATGGTACTCAACAACTAAAATACATACATGTTAATATTCGCACTTGTCATCTGAATTAGGACCTTTTGATGATGCAATTAGAAACTTCATCAATTGTTTGGGAGCTTAAAATGTTAACCAAAATTAATATAAAAGAAGAGGAACTAAACTGTTATAACATTCCAAATTATAACAAATTAGGAGTTTGTGACAGTAATTCTCGAGGAAGTAGAATTATGGTGCTTATTAGCGACGATAAATTAACTATGAAGAAATATGAAAGTATAAAACTAGACACAAATAATGTTCTGATACGAAATTTGAAATGGAAACCACAATATAATTTAATTGTTATCTACAGAAACCCTTCCTCACACAAAATAAAATTCACAAATGCAATGAAAACAATGCTATGGTCCAAGAAGAATGGAAAAAAAATATAAATATGGTAAACACAGGAGACCAACATTTTAATCCACTAAAGGAAAAGATGTAACAGAAAACCCAGTTATTGAGCGATTTGGAAATTGTAGGGCATCAATGGGATGTTCCTTACATAAGTCACGAGAGAAGAAATTTTGGCTGGAAAAATAGTTAGATCCTGTTTAGATTCTTTTTATACTGACTTTTACAAAGATAGCGGAAAAAGTGACTTTGTTAAAATTAAAATGTCTTACCATTATTTTGCTATTTTCGAAACTTGGCATGATACCGTTTTAAATAATATATTTTAATATAATATAATTTTAATATAATATATATTATATTTTTATTTTTAACAACTCCGAGAGTATGGAATAATAACACAAAACTATTTTTGACAAGACTATACAACTCCACTATTAAGAAAAAGCAGAAGTAATGATTGTTATTGGTTTAAAATTCCTGCATGGCAAAATTCATATGGAAAAATCAATTTAAAAATTCCAAAAAATTTCAACAGATTGCCAGAAAATTAAAGATACCTAAATTAAATTCAAAATACATTATGAAAAATAAAATAAAGGAATGGCTATGGGCATGAGTCCATGAAAAGTTCCGTAGGAACGATGAGTAACACACTTCTATTAGGGTGGTGTCCTAGCGTTTGACCGATGACAGAGACTCGCCTCGACCACCATTGGAACTAAACACATGAAAACCTTTAATTTCAAAAACTAGATGGCGCCAGTAATTTGTGCTTTTTAAAACCTCAGTATCATTTACAGCTTGTTTGTGGGCTCTCAATGTTATTCATAAATTCTTATTTAAAGTATTCTTTGGAATTCTCAGACGAATAAAATTTATTAAGCTATATTCTAAACTATTTTCGGTATTATTTTTAACCAATCACGAAGCAGTTAGGTTAAAACGAACGCCATGACATGTGTTATGTAATGTGCCACTCGTGCTTCAACTAAAAAAGTGAAATCTTCCAAGTCAACTGCCAGAAAGGGACAGACGAGGAAATTCAACTTTATAAACAACAAGAAAGTAGTTTGATAATATGGCAAAAAATGTTAGCTCACTTAGTGCAATAATTTTGTTGGTGGTCCGTGTTCATACTGGAGATAATCCCCTAAACAGTAAAATGTGTGGTAAGACATATCTACGATCATCTGTTGCACATTTTAAGTCGAAAGACAGGAAGCTGATTATATCTAAAGTGTGACACGTCGTATTATGATTTGTGAGATTTTCTGCTGCATTTTCTACATTCTACGACAAAACAGTGAGAAAGTGTTTAAATGTGGAAACCGTAGTAAAGCCTTTTAACTGAAGCTCATGTTTAGTTGCGTTTGGGTCGAGAAGTGTCTTAATGTTTTTGTGACGAGAAGCCTATTAAAAACATATATGGGGTACTGCAATTTCTGGTGAATGAGGCTTGTTGCAACGTAAATGAATTTGTTCTACCGATCGTTCCTTAAATCAAGTTTGTAGTACGCAATTATCTTATTTAACGTGAATATCAGACGATGTATACTCGTATACAAAACGGTGTGAAAACCTGGAAATGCAACCGTAGTGGTGCCGCTTTTCATACATAATTAAAAGAAATAGACAACTTTTAAATGCCAGATATTTTTATTAGTATCCGTTTTCGAAGTCAGAAATATTACAATGCATAGTCAACGTTTTTTAATGAGACACTTAAGTGAAAATTAAAAAAAGCTACAATTTCGTTGTAAAAGTGTGTAGCAATGTAGTCGAATGGATAATGGTGTAAACCCCTTGAAGTTTGAATTGTATGCTGCAGCATTTTTATTGAGAAGCCGTTTATTATCTACGGTCGAATTCTACTCTAGCTGATTTTATAAGGTGTGCGCTACTTCAAATACTAAGCTTCAGCAGGTCCCCTTTTCGGCAAAACAATGAATGACATTAAAAAAAATTTATAAATTTATAAATTTATAAAAAAAAATCCCGTAACTTTAAATTCTTATTCGTCGCTTATACATGACACTGTGCAAGAGTGCATTTTTTAGGGTACTGCTACTCCGAAGCAGAGGGGGGGGGGAAGGCTCCCGCTTCAAAATCCTTTACACATTCATATATCTTTCAATTTTGGCGTCACTGGTTATTAGTGCTAAGAATTGTTTAAAATATGAGTAATCGAAACTTGTCAGCCTAAAAGGTGTTCGGTAATGAGAAAGCGCCTCCGTTACTCTGTCCAGTGACACAGACAAGAAACATTGTGGAGGGGGACGCTTCCCTAAAGCATTCCGAGGAATTGAAGCAATTTATGGTACATCACTGCCGAATCCTGCTTCTTTGGGAGTACTTATTTATTTTACGTATTCTGGCAGAATTTCTGTAGTGTTATGACACAAAGGCGGAAGAAGTATCGTTTATGTTACACGAATCCTATAAAATACTTAGTGCGTGACAGTGTATCTGCTTATAAATGAAGCTTGTTACAGTGTAGATGGATTCGTTCTGGCAATCAATCCTTAGAATTAAAATTGTAGTACCAATTTCGTGTTTAACGAATGTGAGACAATACGTATTCCAGTACACAATAGTGGGAAAACCTTAAAATGCAAATTTTCTGATGCCACATTCTAACATATTTCAAAGAAGTATCCTTTAAACGTTATTTTTTTTATAAACAATCAATTGTGAAACACATAATAATGATGTTGCATGGCATACGTTACTTTGATGAGACACTTAAGAGCAAGAGCTTGTTAACAAAGCTACACTTTCGTTGAATTTTTTGAAGTATCGTAAATTGAATGCGTAATGGTGTGAAGCCCTGGAAGTGTTAATTGTGTGATGCTGCAATTTTACTTCTACAGTAACTAATATCATTGGGTTATTTTGCCTGTCGAGCAATGATGTAAATAACGAGGGGGAGACGCGGGCAGGTCAAGCGCCCCTCCCCCTAAAAAAAGAAGCCAAGGCAGTATTTTTTTTTTCAATATTGCCCTTTAAATGTTTTATTTTGTTTGATAGCCATAATATACAGTATGCAAATGACGAAAATAGTCATTCAATAAAAATGAAGCGGTTGTGCGTTTCCTAGCAAGGGAGCGTAAAGGGGCCGTTAAATTTGCTCCTCCCCGAGAAAAAAAAATTATTTACGCCATATCTCTCGAGGTCAGGTGCAGCAGGATATTGAGGGCCCTACTGTGTAGCCGACAGAAATCAGGGAATTCGCCGAATGCGATACGAGGGTCCTTCCCCCTCCCCCTCCCCCCCCCCAAAAAAAAGAAAGTAAATTAATTTTGTTCAAAGTCTTGGACAAAAGAATGGTCCTGGGGATAACAAAACGGCCAAGGGGCAAAGTACAAAGTAGCAAGCAACCACCCCCCCTCCTATATATTTTTTTTTGGGGGGGGGGGAAGGGAGTTGCTTCCTACTTTCGCACTTTGCCCCTAGGCCGTTTTACCCCCAGGAGGGCAGTTTTTTTGTGCCTCCCCACTCTCTGACTCCCCGACGGGGAAGCAAGGGCAGGAAACCAAGGGGATCTGGGGCCGTAGCCTCGACTTGATCGCTTTCGACACAAAAAGTAAGATACAACGTCGAATACTGTTTGAAAAGACCTCATAGTGTGAATCCCGAACACCTTGCGAGGTTGCCCTGTCGCATTCGGCCAACTAAACGTAAGCGGCCATTTTTAAGAGCTTTGGGGATCGAGGTTACGGTACTTTCGGTACAACGGTACTTTGGCTACAACATTTCGTTGCAAGTGAATACGGTACTGCTTGACTCTACTTATAAAATTAAATATTTCGTTGAAATGTATGTAACGCACGCAATGATAAACTATCAAATTATTACAGTTTTTCGCTGCATAAATAGATATCCACGACATTTATTTGTGTAGAATTACTTGAGCTACTATTCGCTTTCAATGGCATCCACGTCTATTTTTTGAATACACTGCGATTAGTCATGCGCAGAGTCGTCAAAAGCTTCTGAAGGAGAGACGGGAATAATGAACAAAGGATCATTGGTATCATAAATCCCAGTTTTCAAAGGATCTTTTTTTCCGAAATTAATAGCTTTAATCAACGTTTTCTAACCATTAGATGATTAATTTTTCATAACCACGGTTCACCGACATAAATAACGATAATAATAATAATAAATAAATACTTCAACGTAATTAGGACGATCATTTTCATGCTATATACATGAAAGTGCTGCCACTATGACATAATCACAGTAGATCTTGGTCTCTCTTCACCGCCGATCAAAATTGGCTTTTTCAACTTTGAATTTAAAATTTCCAAAACGTAACATTTAATTTTAATAAATGGGAACGGTTTCAGGGTCCATGCCCTACCGTCTCCTTTCCGGACTCTTCATAATGGACTAAACCATATTATTATTATTATTAAATGTTATGAATTACTAGGTTATATTTAACCAGTGCATGCCGGGCCAGAGGAAAGCAGCGGGTACGGG
>JAHWFP010195809.1:0-12714 GCA_023313725.1 Lithobius niger | reverse complement strand
TAAAATAAAATGAGTACGTGAATGGATTTCTACCGTGTTTGTTTATTGCAGGTTGTTTCGTGCTACAATTGGGAAAGTTGTCCCTGCACAGCACGGTCATATACAATAACTAGCTGAAACCCGTGCTATGCAAGGGTGGTGTTTGATGCACCGTTTGCAACAATGGGACGTTTGCTCTCTCATGTGTTTGTTGTAGAAGGCGTGTAGTGTATCCCCGTCTATGTTTTTGTGCGCACACGGCTAACAAACGCGTCCCATGACCTGGACTCCACGCACTTTCATACGATTATCTGCACCAAAAATATATAAATACGCCTTTGTACAGCAAAGTCCAAACCTTTAGCCCGCCTGGTTTGCCTTTTTTTTTTTCAGTAACCGAGTTCACTAATCCTTTTTTTTGTAATTGTCCACAACGACAAATTCTTTAGAAAGCGGTTAATGACTCATGGCCCTGATCTTTCCCCAGACTTCGTTTATGCTATTTTTTTTACTTGATTCGGGGGAGAAGTAAAGCGCTTTCAATATTTAACCGAGTTTCACTAATCCCTTTAATATGAATCTCTACAACGACACAACCTTTAGCCAGCGCTTTAATATTAAGTTGCATGTACCTGAAGCATTGTTTTATCCATTAAAAGTTACGTTTTCGGATTATTGCCAACAATCATTCCGTTTACAATCATCGAATTCTGTCATTATTAGACAGCAGTAAGGTTTCACGTGGACTAAACAACACAGCAACACTGCAGTATCTGGACTCTTACAGGAAAGTTTATTTGTGTCTCTTTGCTGTGTTCAATTCGGTTCAGCTAAACCTTGCCTTAAGCATCAAACGAGCTCGTTTTTGTTTTCCACTTGCTTAGGAATTGGGTTAACTTTTTTCAAGTGTTGCGATAGGCGAAATACAAGCTTCATGAAAACTAATGAAAATAGTTCTAATGATTGTTTTGTTTGTGGCATGTCAAAGATACTGGGTTTTCTGCTTGAACTCCTGCATCTAAATTGCCCTTCTCGTCGTCTACAGTGGGTTCTGCACCCTTAAAGGAGGGTTGCCACCAGATGAAAGTCTGCAGCATGTAGTGCCATCGGATTCACGATAGCGCTTGATCGCAGCAGGCAAAAGTACGCACAAAACACAAGACAACAAACAAGTACAGTTTCGGTAAAAAAAAAACGTCCTTTTCTGTTATATCGAGGTCATAATAACAACCATGGAGAAATACAGTTATCTCGAAAGCTACTGGACGGATTTTCATGAAACAAAGACTGAAATTGTTATTAGATTGTCTACTGCATTTCTACCCTTATTAAATACTACGTTAACTGGCTGAAATAATTGGCCGAGCGAGAAAAACTTGATATATGATGATATCTCGAAAACTAGTGGAAGGATTTTCATGAAACAAAGACTGAATTGCATATGTTGCTGCTTAATATTGCATGTCACGCGGATAGAAATATAGCATATATCATAACAATTAATTCAGTTTTTGTTTTATTCATTTCTATCCAGTAGTTTATGAGATATATTATTAGTTATCAACTCGTGTTACTCGCTCGGCCAATTATATTTGGCTACTTACCATTACATGTAACACGTATCGAAATATAGCTGATATCATAATAAGCAACCCAGTTTTTGTTTCATTCAATTCTGTCCAGTAGTTTTTGAGATATCAACATTTTCGTTCAGAGTCACAAACATTATTCCTGCAACTTTTTCCGTATAACGAAGGCTTTTTTTTTTACCGAAACTGTACATGCATCCTGAATTATTTAGGAACAATTTGGTACGTCCTCGTGAACATAGAAGCAAGCTGTAAAGATTAACGATAATATTGTCACTAGATGGCGCCACGGTATTATCTTTATTGTCTACCTTGGCGCCATCTAGTGGCAGTAATATCGTTAATCTTTACAGCTTTGTTTCAGGTGCACGAGGCCGTACCAAATTTTTACTCAATAATTGTTTGTTTCGCTAAAAGATATTTTTTTTGCAATCCTTTGCTTGCTGAGAGCGAACGCAAAGAGAACTGGGCAGCTATAATGGCACGAGATGCTTCAAACTTTCGTACGGTGACAACCCGTCTTTAAGTAAAGAAAAAACCAATAGCAACGAATGATTTGGCATTCCTTCCTACTAAACCATGAGCAATGGCCGTTTGCCGTGACGTCACCATGAGTTAGCCAATGACGAACGAGAACAACGGCTGTTTGGCCGTCTGATTGGACTAGCCCAGTCACGTGATATGGACGTCACAGCAAACAGCCATGGCGTGTGGTTTAAATAGAACGTACTTACAGAAAGTCTTTACTGATATCTACCGGCATAAACTTTGAAATCAAACTATTTTTTATTTATTTATGGTTTTAGTACAAAACAACCCGACCCAAAGCAAGATGCTTATTAATGCAGATGGCTGCATGCAGTAAAAAAAATTAAAAAATTAATGAGAAAACGTATAAACAATTCATAGGTACATTGTTTGAACATTACCATTTTTATTTTTTTAATACTGACTTGAATTACTGACTTGTTTTCAGCTGCCGTTAAGTTAAAAATGCATTTTTTTTTTAATTTCATAAATTTTATTCAAATTCAGAATTTCATCTGGTATTCTTTTAAAACATTAAGGTAGGCAATAACAATCTTTTTTTTTTTTGCCTCTATTTATTTTTTAATTTCAAGAAGGTATACTTTGAAGTTTGCAGTTTGAAGTTCACTCTTTGTTGAGCGATTGTCAAGATTTTTATGTAACCGTACCCTGTATCAATAAATTAGGAAAATCGGAAATTAAGCCAACAGCGAAAATCAGACACGAGAAATAACGTAGTTCAGTAAGCCACCTTTATGCACTTACGTTTCGTCGGAGTGGCATGACCTGGATTCGAACCAGCTACCCAGTTCGCCCCCAGATCACTTGCATAGCGCCTTAGTCGCTATGGCCACATCCTCAACTGGCCACATCCTCAATTTCCGATTTTCCTTAGTATTATTTCCAGCGATTTATGTCTATTTATTTCAATAAATTAGCACAGTGAAGTGCTCGACTTCCAAATATTTTTTATTTTTATTTTGGATTTTTTAAAGTCGATTTAGCTCTGTAAAGCTAGACATTCAGACACTTCAATTCCGTAAATACAGTTCGATTTCACCTGTAGGCGTCATAAATTTTTTTTTCTCTGCGAAATTTAGCTTCAGCAAAGGATTTGACCATTCTACTTTGAGTGATGGAAATGTACAATATACGCCTATCGGATCTAAGGGCACGTTTAAGCAACCACTCGCTTTTGCATTCTCGCAGCTAGAAGCTAGAAATCACCTCAAATTCCAACATGGCGGCGGTTTTATGTCTGCCGCCTCGCAAGGAAAATGGCAAATAACGTGAGTTCAGAAGCGTTTGGGAAAATTGTTTCGTCATGAGGAATTCTTTATATTATTGGCACGGATTATAAGACTGCAAGTATTTACTCAAACGATGTCGGATTTAGCTAATCCATTTAGCGTTGTTGCCATGACAATCTCACCTTTGCCATCGCGATTGAGTTCTAGCTGCGAGAATGCAAAGGCGAGACGCCCCAGTGCTCGCAGCTATCCATACACCCAAAGAGAATAAAACTCATTCTAGGTCTGCAGATAGAATGAAAAGAGGGCTACATGGTATTTACTTTCATCTTAAGGGGTCCATGCGTTTTGATTGGCGGAAATTTTGCGATGTCAGATGCTTTACACAATTATACACATACTTGGTTGTTGCGATAAGGTGATTGTGAACAGGTGCTTGAGTTAAACGAATACAGATGGCAGGGGGTTCTAAATTTAAGAGTGATTTGGTATTTGGAACCTACAAGAGAATTTTTGTTTCTTGAATAATGGGTTCATGCTCTGTTTTTTTTTAATGAGTGTTTTCTGTTAAGTGAGTGAAATTTCTGTTTTTTTTTTAAATTAAAGTTTGATTTGTGGGAGCTTTAGGTGTTTGAAAATAGCCTGTTTATGCTGGCCTACATAGGTAGCTAGCTGTACATCTAGATTGGCACTTTGCCAAATAGCTTCCACCCATCCCGTGCAATTTTGCCAATTATCGTTAGGTCGGGTATTCTCACTTTTTTAATTAGCTATACCACCCATTCTTTCAATTGAGAATCGAATCACCGGATGCGAAATCTATAGCCTTTACCTTGACCTTACTATTTTTAGAAACTCCTATAATCGGGTAGAAACAATCCACTTTAGAAAACAGACCCAAACCACTCGGGTGAATAACTTCCACTCTTATACCGACGCCATTCATTTATTAGCAGGTCTCAAAAACGAATTAAAAAAAAGAGTATTTGCCCACACTACTAAACAGAGGCTCACCGGCTTAACTGGAAATCGGGAAGTTTTCTGAATGGCTGCTTGGTTTCACTTTTCGTGGGTCGGTGACCAATCCGAGTTAAGAAAAATAAATAAACTAAACTAACATTTGCTTAGCACTGGTGCGCATGTCCATGTCACGACTTTTCTCTCACTTCCATAGGTTAAAACCGTGGCAAAAAGTGGCAAAACCGTTTCGAACGATGGGGAAAATAGGAAAATGAATGCATTTGCAACATTTACACGCGTCGGACACAATGTTGAAAAACTAAGCCAACCAGGAGGAATGTACCTTAAAATATTTTGATTAAAGTGCCTGCTTCCACGTTGGATTTTATGCAGTTTCGCAACATCATGTTTACTTCTATAAATGTTGTAAACTCGTTAATTTTTTTCTTTTCTCTTTTTTTTTTAAAGTTACACGGCAGCTACAATCAGTCAATTTGAAGTGCTGTAAAAATTATCTTTTTTTTTTTTTATGATACGCAAGAGGGTGTGTCCTTTCCAACGAAAAAAATGATTTCGAAGTTGCAAACGGAATAACCCTTTTTATTTCTGGTTAGTGCAGTAGGCATTACAGACTATCCAACAGCGAGGTAGAAAGAAATGATATTAGTTGTCCTATTTCTTAATCCTTACATTTAAAATTTTGTATGGTTTCCTAGCTGTCGGCCTGCTATTTTTCGGTCGCAGTCGTTAATGTGCGATCACTCGGTGGACATTCTTTTAAACTTGTTTCTCCAGGCGTCCAACCTCGAGTGGCGCAAAACTTACTTTTGCATCAGGGTTATCCGTGCATGGAATGCCTTGCCCAGTGACGTCATTGAGGCGAGTACAGTTGACCGATATAAATCTTTATTACAAACAAAAACTTCAGGTGTGCCGTAAAAAAAGGGTTATATGATTGAAATAATAATAGTAATAACAATTTTGTCACGATAGCAACAGGTCTGGCAAGGACCCTAAGATGGCTAACAGCCAGCCTCAATTAAAAAACAAAAGACAATCACAAATAATGATACAGATTGGCCAAGGGAAGGTGAGGGGATTAGGTATTGGGACACGAATGCCTTACCACCAATGTTAGACCTGCCAGGGACTCTATGGCCCCCGATGGCATCCCCAAACGTGTTGGACACGGGAGGTGTAGGTTCGGCCCAAATAAAAAATAAAATCCAGATGAACAAATTGAAGTTTCACTTTACTTGTTAAAATGTACACGGATAAAAATTGATAATTTTTTAATTGAAATAATCAAATGTACAATTGAGAAAATTGCATCTGCTTAAGTGTTGTTGTGCTTTACGTTTTAAATATATGATTGGTAAAGCACAACAGCACTTAGACAATTAAGCAGTGCAATTTTTTAAATCGTACATTTGAGTACTTCAATTAAACATTATCAATTTTTATCCGTGTACGTTTTAACAAGTAAAGTGAAACTTCAATCACATAACCCTTTTTTTTACGGCACACTTGACGTTTTTGTTTGTGATCCGTGTACCTTTTTTACGGCTAAGGCGTCGCGCTACAAAGGTTTATGCATTCATTGTTGCTGGCCACTTTGAAACAATCCAGCTCAGCTCTGAAAGCCCTTCAAAGGAGTAATATCAACACACCAAAACATCCGCCAACTTAATCGCACCGAATAATACGTTGGACGTAAAATGAAAACTTGAACAGTGCTACCAAAAATAGCAATGTTCTAGTTTTCATTTAACCTTCGAACTATTAAGAGGTGCGATTAACTTAGCGGATGTTTTGGTGTGTTAATATCACTCCTTTGAAGGCCCTAACCATTCGAAACTTGGCGGCCCCTTTTACCAGTTTTGGTTTTTGATATGTACATTCTATCGTTTCTAGCTGCCATACAATTTGCACTGCACTGTGACTGAGGTTGGCGCTAATGACCTAGCTGTCGACGCGCCATTAAGCCTCAATCCCCCCCCCCCCCATACAATTTGCGTCAGGATTTTTTTAAAGCGGCCAGAACTGGTCGCACTGCTTTTACCTTTATTCTTTTCTGTTTTTTTTCTTACTTACCTTCCCTTGTTATGAATTGGTGTTAGTGGGATCCACTTCCTTATTTATATAATAGCTGCCCCATTACCAGTTCCATTGTGTTTCTTCGTTTATCCAAAAACAAATTAGTATAATTTAGCTTGTTTGGCTATTCATTACGTAATTACCATCGAATATTGTCCCGAAGATTACAAGGTCTGTGTAAGGTTATGTATATTCACTGCTGGCGTCTACAACATCCGTTGGTCGCTGTGTACAATACACTTGATCTCACAACATCACAAATAATTCATTGCAAATCTCAGCAGTAAGAAATGGCAACAAGCAGGGTCTACATTAATTTATTCGTATTAAGCTTACATTAATAATCTTTGCAGGTTACATAAATAGTTAGAAGTTACAAATAATTCTTTATTTTCCACTATTCCCATTATAAGGGTAATACGGGTAATATGGATAATATGGGTAGTATGGGTCGGTTGGAGGATACACTGGGTAGGTTGGAGGATATACTGGATAGGTTGGATAAACGGGAGGTTTGTAGTAGGGTTTCTGGTAACCGTAACTAGGTTTCCTGTAGCCGTAACTAGGCTTCCTGTAACCGTAACTGGGTTTCCTGTAACCGTAACGAGGAGACAGGTCGTCGTCATCACCTATGGAAAACAAAAATAGGCTAAGCGTGTCATAAAATAGTAATAAACCAAATTGAACGTATGAAATATTAAACAACATATAAAACAAATGGATGTGGTCGATTCTTGATGAACAGAGGCAAGATCTCAACTGGTTTTGTGACAACAACTGAAGTACCGCTCCCAGGACTTCAGCGTTAAAATCGTAGCATGGTAAATGAAAAACTCAGAGTAAGGAAGTGAAAATTATTAAAAAGGAATTCTGTTGGTTATTATTTTATTACGAACTGTTATCCGTTAAGAATAATGGGAGTTAGGTGTAGCCGTCAATGAGAGTTGCGTGAAAAATACAGACCGCATAGTATGAAAGCTTGAATTGTCGAAAGTCGCCACGTGTGCAAAATATTAGAGGGTCTATTACACGGCCACGAACAAATTGAATTGTTTATGTAGCTGAATTTCTATGACGCACACCTCTTTTTACCGCACACACGACTTTTTACGGCACACATACATCATTTTCTGTCGCACCCCTCTTAAATAACGAGAGAAAAAATTGACAGGTAAAATGGACTTACGCCGCCGCCACAGCCATCGAAAAATATTTTGATACTCACAGTAACACACCTCTAATTAGAGTATTACCGCCGTAATACACAGCATAATATTTTCCCAAAAAAGTGTGACTTCATTTTCTTGCGTGATTCTAATATTTACGGTGCGCCAAGGATATCAACCTTTTCCCCCCAAAATGGCGACTTCATTTTACTGCATAATCTGGAGTTTGTGGTAAGCCTAGCATAGCAACGATAGTAGCAATTTATCTCTTATATTTATAAGGGCTGTAAATCTAAAAAATTCGATGTTTTAAATAGTTCTTAACGCTAGTCCTTAAACGCCAGTTTCATTCAATTCTCGAATTCTACTTAACTATGAATGTTTTTTTGTGACACTGCGAGACCATTGTTTCCGTGGGAGTATGGTCGCCATTTTCCGAGTTGAATGCGTTGATTGGAAGTGAACAAGTAAAACAAAAGGATTTCTTTTATTTACCTCCGATTTAAAAATTAAGGTCGCTGCAACCATCGAATTTTAAAAAATTGGATAAGCATAGAAAATTTGTTGGAACTTTTCTTTACGGACAAGCGACTGTGACGCAATACCATAGAACGCTATAGTAGACCGTTAATCGACAAATCGCCTACACTAAAATGTCCGCTCGTGGGTTTGTCTTTGAAACGGACACTCAACTTCATTCATGCCCATACTGCTAGCTAACGTTTTTTGTCTCGGTATAGCTAATCCATGTAATGCATGGAATGCAAGGATTTACATTTCAGCTCAATTTTATGGTAAATACTCACACTAAAGCAAGAGCAGCAACCAAAAGGGGCGATATCATAAGGGTAAAGAGACCCATCAAGTTTTCACCGCAGAAAGTGGTGACATCTCTGAGCCAAAATGGCTGCCACCAAGTCTTCCGTTCCAACCCTGATCACTCGTTCTTAACTGACACCTCGGTGATGGTCAGTTAAGCTTGAGTGATCACGGTTCGGACCACAAAAAAACGTGGCAACCATTTTGGCTCTGATATCACTACTTTCTCTGGCGAAACCTTGATTGGTCCCTTTACCCTTTTGGGATTTTTCTATGAATTTGTCTTTCTGTCCGTCAGGACGTCGAATCATGCATGTGCTAGTTTAAATCGAGCTTTGTAGTTTCATGCCGTGAAGTGAAATTAGAATGGTGGCATTGTTCGGAAGAAAGAAAATCCTTGAGAAAATTATTTAGAAGTACTAGAAGCTTTTAATAAATAGATGTAGTAGAAGCCAGACGGACTCGTGTAAGTAATACAGAATAACGGAACTTCAAAATAAGAAATAAATTACAAGATAAACGGTAATAAACGAACAAACAGTCCGCCCGTTTGTGGCCTTTTGGTTTCTAACGAGAAAAGTTAACAGTTAGTCGTTTCGGCTGGAGCTTATAGCCAGGGTTCGCCCCAGTAGCACTGTGGCTTTAGCATCCGGTCTAGTACGCGGGAAGTCCTAGGTTCGAGTCCCAGTTAATGTGCTGTCTTTTCTTTCTTTCTCTGATTAGTCTATCTTGTATTTTCGTAAGGCCAGTCTTTAATGCAGATTGTTTGCTCGTTAACAATCTTTAATGTGCTGTTTTGGTGTTTACAAATCCAGTAACAATTGATTTAGCGACTGAACTGGCATTACGAGAAAGTAAGGTTTTTGAAAATGCTTACAAAGGGAAGGCATTTTGTTGGAGAAAAATTTTCCAAGTTGGGCACTGTAGTTTGTCATACGCTGGAACAGCGTCTTAACACTTTGGAGCTTTGACGCACTCCCTGCCGTAGTCATGGTGCCAGAAGGAGAGCGGGACAGTTTTACTACATTACAATGAGAAATTCCTAGGATCTTTTACATGCCATAATTGACATGAGCACGACGCATCAGAGGCCCTTCTCTCCCCGAAATTGCCTGTAGTGGCCAGGTAGGATCGAAGCCGGAACCCCTGGCATGTAAAATAGTCGTCTAATCATCAGTCCACCTTTTTCCATAGAGCGTTAATACTTTGTCCTCCACACTTCGTTCCTAGTGAACACCCCCCCCCCCCCCAAAAAAAAAAAATTCATTTCCCCCATGAATTCCTTAAATTCTTGTGGTAATACTTACCGGTATCAGTATTCTGATTTAAAGGATCATCGGTGGTGTCGTCATCTGCTGTAACAAGGTTTTCATTATTTTCGTTGAGTTGATTGTTAGTTGGGCCATCGCCTACTGGAGCACGGTTGTCAGTATTTTCATTAAACTGACCGTCGTCAGATGCAACAGCCAGAAGTATTAGAGATACTGACGCCAGGGAGAAAAGCAATGTCCGTGGCAGCTGCATGATTTCCACGTGTGAAAACCTAGACCAAAAAAAAAACATTAGGAATGATGGCGTTCAAAATATTGAGATAGTGTTAATTCTTTCAACAAACCTCCCCAAATGGTATGCATATCAGGGCCTCCTAAAAAAAATCAAGTTATCAGGCTGTTAATTTAGGAAAAGACTGTAATAGGGGTAATCCACGGTGATAACTCACGCTGGTCATGGTGACTGAATGTGGCAGCACTCAACCTAATTGCGTGAAGAACCTGATCTGGTCGATGGCTAGAAATAGGACCCGTGGCAAGGTCCCTGCCAATTTGTGCACATCAGTGTAGTGTGAGAGCCCAACAGACCCCTTCAGCAGCTACGGTATCTACTCTGCCCTATTCCGGACAATTTCTCGGCCCCCTACGATGATCGGAGATTTTTTCTGCATCAAATATAATGTCAGACTGTCTCCGTTAGTCGCGAGTTGTGCTGAATTGAACTCGTGGTTTTGGGATGTTGTAGGTTTGAACGTTATTTGACTTTCACTTTTCCGTGTATACAAATAATGCCACATGACCACAGGGGCTCGTCGTCCGTTACTCGCACGCCACATGGATACAGGCTACATATGTAATGAAAGGGGTGAAACCAGCCAGAAGTCATATCGTAGAACATTCCGTAGCTGTATTGACCATTATTAAATTTTACACTTACGCGCTATTATCATCACTGGAACTCGCGCTGCACATCTTTATTGATAACTTGTCTCACGTTCGAAGTCATTATTTTGTACCACTACTTTGTCCAGATCGACCGGAGAAGCGTTTTAGCATCGAGGTAAAAGCCCCGGCCATTACCGGAAGTCATACTGGGAAAACAAAGTTTTATCTAACTTTCCATCCCCTCACATTTTTTTTACCAAAAACGTAGCCGGCAACCTGACTATACTACGTCACATTTACCATATTTTTAACCCCTTACATACGTCAAAAACACAATTCCATCTCGCATCCTCCCGGTTCCTAAGTGAAGCCTCTATCAACTCGGCTGCGCCTTGCTCCCATTGCTCGGGTTCCCAGGAATCCCCATAAAGCTAGATTTATGTCCCTGCGCTTAGTTATTGTCTTATCGCATGAGGAAAGAGCTAAAGCTACACAACTCACCTCTAGTAACTTCTGTATCTTCCTCTAGTGAATGACTGCTCATAAACCACAATTCAATCGTGCTTTTTATAGTCATAACTTCGAGGTCGGTGTTTTTTTCAGCTTCAAAAATTTTTTCCTCTATATTTAGCGTAAACTGAACGCAACAAAAAAGACAATATTTGGAATCTTTCACAATTTCCTTGCTTCCTTTTACGATTTTTAACTCTTTTGAACTCATTTAGTTCAATCAGTGCGTTTGATGGGAAGTATCATATATCATTCACCAGCCCAAGATTTGAAATTTTGACATCAATAGGATCACTACGTTACAGTGTCATGTTAGTGACAGTTTCTACTAATGAGTTGATAGATCAATCAGTGAGTCACCCTCAAGGATATTTCAGAGAATGGCCTTCAGAAATGGGTGCTACTGCTTAATTTCGCCTATCATTTTTCAATATGATTGATTGGACTGTCAAAGTTTGATTATAGACTATCTGCCAACGTAGTCGTCTTCATGACCTAGGTTGGGCAAGCATCATATTTTGTGCTTAATAAGGAATTCGCTTTCCGTAATCTCGTCTACAACATTACATTTGGAAACTACCAAATTATAAAGTTTCTTTTTATTTAATCATCTGCAGCAAAATCTGGAGTTTGATGTGGTCCTCCCAAAGCCATGGCTCCAGAAGGAGAGAAGGACAGTTTTAAAACGTAATTTCAATCGAAAATTCCTCGGATTTTTAACATGCCACACTCGACATGTGCACGAGACATCATAGGGTCGTCCTCTTTCTGAAAATTCCTGGGGTGGCTTTGGTTAGGATCGAACCCGGGACATCTGGCATATACGATGATCGTACTAACCATCAAGCCAAGGTCCCCCTATCTGTACGAGCCTTTTCGACTAACTCAGGAACAAGTTTTGATTGGATCTCTTGGTTCCGTGGCTTGGATTCCATATTTCACGAAAATTCCAAAGTGTAATACTGAAGGTGACAGAAAAAACAAAAATGATCATCACCAAGGGCCGGAGTTAAGTTTTTCTGCAACCTTGATTCAAGGACACTGTTCACTCGCTCTGCATTTTTCTCCATGCTTACAATTTTCTTTTTCGCATCTCGATTCCGTATTTATGTTTCTGTGTGAGGCATTCATAGTGACATCACTACCATTACAAACTCTTAATGCGAGGATATGAATAAACACAGCCTGCGACAAAAGTTAAGCTGGGTGAGTGTTGTCAGTCATGTCGGTGGCGTCTAAAAACGACCACAACCCCGACGACAGCATTCGTACTTGCATTCGAGTTAAGGAATCGTGGTATACAATATTAAATACGAAAGCAAGATAATTCACGGCTTATATCACACCATACCGCTAAAGCCAGATTCTCTCTCTAGTCCACCCATGAGTCGTTAATGAGATATCCTGATTTTAGGCCTCATTTATACATCATTCTGTCGCATGCTAGACGCTAGTGGATTGCTCAGAACGGCTGGTTGCTCCATTGAGTGGTGGTATTAATGCTCACGGCATGCTGTTCATTGCCCCATTGGAGTTTTGGAGTATTGTACCTATTCCCCCCACCCAGGTGCGCCCACACCCCCCCCCCCTCCGCTTAGTAGCTGAGGAGTTCCCCCAATGAAATAAATCCCTCTAGCAAAAAAATTACAGTTGAAAATGA
>JAHWFP010195807.1:0-10389 GCA_023313725.1 Lithobius niger | reverse complement strand
ATCAAACAGTTAACTCAATTTTCCAACTCAGGTTTTAATTTTGCCACTTATACCCGATTTTCATGAAGTACGGATTTAGTTCACGTTCTGTTTTAACTAAAACAATAGAATGGGCTAGCAGACGAACTAGTAAATTAAATTTGTGAGATTTCACGACTTCAGAAGGTGATAACTTGGCAGAAATCGTTCTTAAGTTTCGTTTTTATGCAGTTTTGATAACGTTTCTGTCTTACTTAAGAAAGTTTTTAAAACCTGGAAGTGATGTTGTGTATTGGAATATTAATATATCAGTAACTTTTCTCCCCCCCACCTGAAATACCGATCAGGAGTTACTTCGTAATGAACCACTTTAGCACTGTCAAACAGAGAAACGCTACATGAAGTAAACTAACCAACTCAATTTTTAGTTTTGCCAACTGTGTATGATGTTCGCGAAGAATTCTTATCAAGACTTTAAACTTGGCGAAGATATAATTTAAAGCATATTTTATTTTTAGTTTCTATATTATCTATGATATTTTTAAGCCATGGTGATGATGGGCAAACATGCAAACAAAATGGCTCTTTTCCCGCTAGGCACAGCCTAGCTCTGAGTTCGCATACTAGTCTGGTAGCAGGGCCAAAAACCTGGACGTAAGGTCCGCCCAATGTTTTATGGTGTTTTCGTTTCTTCAAGGCATGCTTAATGAAATTCTGTAGGGTGCCACTTTGTCACCCCTGAGCAAATTTAAATATTCAAGATGGCGGCCAAGATGGCTGAAAAGTCATATATCGGCCATATCTTCGCATATAGAACGGACAGGATAATCATTTTAGTATCTAATACTATGCATTCATGGTCAGGGATTACTAAGAATGGATTGACTTGTTGATAAAATATACGCCTTTTGTTTTAGGGGCTGGTATCACAGTCACCATTCGATTTTTCGTTCATTTTCAACTTTCAACTGCTATTCTGACGTTTCTAATTTAGGTGGACGACTCCAATTCGATTCATTCGAAGGTAGACATTCAGACCTTTTGAGTGAACCTATTTGGAGTCATCCACCTAAATTACAAACGTCAGAGTGGTAGTTGAAAGTTGAAAATCGAACAGTGACTGTAATGCCATAGGGCATGGTGGCCTGATGGTTAGCATGACCGTCTCCAGTGCCATAGGTCCCGGGTTCGAATCCGGCCTCAGCCACCCCTGGCATTTTCGGGCAGAGAAGGGCCCTGTGATGTCTCGTGCTCATGTCGATTGTGGCATGTAAAAGAACCTAGGATTTCCGATAGGGTTTACCTAGCAAAATTGACCCTCTCTCCTTCTGGCGCCATAGCTAACGCTGGGTGCGCGTCAAAAAGCTACAGTGACTGTGATACCAGCCCCTAGTAAAAAGGGCGCAGCTCGGTCCCTAACAATGACAAACCTATTAATTTACCCTTGATGAAAAGAAGACATTCCCACCTTACGAATGAATCTAGTTTAGGTCTTTCACCTAAATTAGAAACGGCAGTATCGCAGTTCAAAGTTGAAAATGAGCGAAAAATTGAACGGTGACTGTGATACCAGCACCTAAAAAAGGGTGTATATTTGTTCAACAAGATAATCCGTTATTAGTATTTCCTGACCATGAAAACATAGTATTAGACGCCAAAAGGATTACCCTGTCTGTTCTATAAGGAAAGATATGGCCGATATATGATTTTTCAACCATCTTGGCCGTCATTTTTATATTTAAATTTGCCCAAGGGTGACAAAGTGGCACCATGAAGAATTTCATTAAGTATGTCTTGAAGAAACACAAACCACCATAAAACATTGGGCGGACCTTACTTCCAGGTTTAGGTTAAAAATGCTATTTGGCAAACAGACTATACTTCTTAACAGTCGCGTGGATGGAGGAGGGCTGCAGGGAAGCGATTAGAAATGGTCAAGGACAGCGTTTTAGTTACTCGCACGCTAAACAAAAGTGTTACGAAAGCTAATAAGAAAAAAGCATCTGAAACGTTACTTTCAAACTGACCGAAGGATGATAATGATTAACCATTATTCATGGAAATGGTACTTGGCAGTGAAATTTAATCCGACCTTGGCAACTCGACAACTCGAATTTTCCAACTGTATTTTATGTCTTCTTGGACGGTTGGGGGAGGGGGGAGGTTCCTTCCCCCATCCCCGTGGTTACTGTGGCCCCGGTACAAATTAGTTATGTTAATCTGTTAAAAACATGTCAATGTACGTGATCACTTCGAAAACCTAAACCAATTCACATTTACGAACTGAAAATTATGTGTTCCTATAGGAGAAAGGGAAAACTATCATCTTTTACGGTGGGGATTTCCAGTTCAGGTCTAAACACGACCGGGCGTAATGTAGACCTCGGTGTAGCTAGACCTCGACCTTAGGACTGAGCTTCGGACTAACGTTACTGGTGATTTCAATGCTAGTCTAAGTTGGGGACTTACTAGTACAGTGTTTCTCACGGCAAAGACTTTTCACGGCAAACACTTGGGTAGTTTCTTTAAAGGGATATACATCCCAGCGCCATTTTTCTCGATCCTCCACATCAAGTACGGCCCCAAAGGTCTATTTCCTTACCGTTAGTCTTTCCCTTGCTAAACATTTTTTTTTAAATGTGGCGTCTAGGAGATTTTCTGTTGAATATAATGGAACTTTATTTACTAACGAGCCGTCACTAAATGATGCATTGCGCGCGTACAATAATCATGACGTTTCATCTCTGTGTGTACATCTACTAATTTTCTAATAATTACCATGAGATCTAAAATCTAATAGACTAATGCGGTAAAAATTAAAATTAATTATTCCAATAGTTCGCCGAAGCAAAATTATAAGACACTAGCCTAGAAAATTATAAATTGTGATTTTAAAATACGAGAATCATTCCGGTTTGTGACGACACAATCGTTGACTTGATTCTGTCTCGTGTACTATTCACAAAGCCAACCGAGACAGCAGCTATGCGAGGAACGCAGCTACCACCCCAGCCGACCTTGGCACTGTAATTGCTCGGATGATGATCTGCGCGTGGCAGTAATTTGGCACGCGGCATGTTATAAGGCAGGCCAGGTATCCCTTAAAAAAAAAAAAAAAAACTTTCGCATCATTCTAGGGGTCACTGTGGCTTGGCTGAGCATAAACTGACTCGTTGCAAGGAGTAAGTCAATTCGATCGTAACTGGAAAGGTGAACCCATTCAAATATCGTAAGGATTTATTCGGGTTTAAAGGGATATACCTCCCAGCGCCATTTTTCTTGATCCTCCACATTAAGTACGGCCCCAAAGATCTGTTTACTTACCGTTAGTCTTTCCCTTGGTAAAAAAAAAACCGTTTTAAAATGTGGCGTCTAGGAGATTTTCTGTTGAATATTGTTAACTATATTTAAGAGCAACCCGTTACTAAATGATGCATTGCAACCGTAAAATAATCATGACGTTTCATCTCTGTGTGTACATCTACTAATTTTCTAATAGTTACCATGATATCTACAATGTAATAGACTAATGCTTAAATTAAAATTAAATTAAATTAAAATTAATTATTCCAATAGATTGCCGAAGCAAAATTATAAGACACTAGTGTAGAAAATTATGAATTGTGATTTTAAAATACAATAATCATTCCGGTTTTTGACGACACGATCAATGGGTTCACGGTGGCTGGACTATTACGCGCAATTGCGAATTGAGACAGTAGCTATGTTTTTCACTGCGAGGAACGAAGCTACCGTCTCAGTTGACCTTAGCTGTGGTAAATACGCGGATGAGATCGTCGCGTGGGTGTTGTGAGGCAGGCGGAAGGTTATAAGGCAGGCAATATGTTGCTTTAATCATTTTTATTTCCGACCAAGATCAAACATTTTTGTTTAAAAATGGTTCGTTGTACGTGTTTATTCTTCCAAAAAATATGCCTAAAAAAGGAAAAAATATTTTGCGCCGTGCTGGATGGTCCATTGTGTATTCAATCTAATCTATTTTATATTATGACTAGCATCGTACCCTGCTTCGCCCGGGGATTTGTTTGACCCGTGGTTGTTTCCCAGTATTTGCTCGGTGCTGCCTGATCGTTCACTGCAACACTCGATTTTTGTTTGTGTAACACTCCCCCTTTCCGCCAATCCTCTCCCTCCCCTCTCCCCTCATCCCGTCCTCTTCCTCTCCTCTTGGTTTCTTTCCCTTTCTCCTCTTTGCTATGCGTAGTTGAACACGTACCCGGCTCCCGGCTGCCGGGCTTGTTTGTTTGTTCTCTTCTAGGTTCAGTTAATGCGTAATCGTATGCTTAATGGTAACAGCTCACTTTGCCCCTCCCCCCCATTGCCAGTTTTTTGCTGTGGCTTAAGCGATGCGTACCGAGTGAAAAAGAAGTGTGCATGAGTCATGTAATACCTGCCCTTGAGATTACCACGGTGTTTAGTTAGAAGGATAATTGTTAGAGCCAATTGTTAGTCGAGTCAACAATGTGCCAATTTCAACTTCTTTTCAGGGCAAAAACGTCCCAGTTTCAACTTCATGCCAAAGAATTGACACACTCGCACGTTTTCATTGTTCCCCTTCCGGGGGTCGTTGCGGTTGCTTCATTTCTGCTATGAGACTTTGGTTTATAATGTAAGAAGAAGAAGAAGAAGAAGATGGATGACGGAACTCCTTTGTCTTCTTCAAATTTAGCATTTTAATACATATTATTTTCGTCGAGACTTTTCCGAACTCCGAATCTGGGATTATACTATGGATAATGATTTTTTTTAACCACGTTAACTACGTATAACAAATAAAGGCACGATGAAACCAACATTGTGGACTACTTTGGGTAAATATTTTTTAACTTAGTACTGCAAAGATGCTTTATTTTCGAAATTAGCACTAGTAGCCCCTAAATATTAATCTCACGTAATAGTCGTTTTATGTTAATGAAACAAAATTAGCCTTCACAATGTTATACGTTTATTCTTGATATGTAGCCAGATAACGTCAGTTATCAGGCTACATAATAATAGCTCCCTGTTGTATGGATTTCACTCTTTTGTAATGCGTTATTATTGTTTCTCAGATGCCTTTAAACATGAAACTCTTTTTTGATAAAAATAAATAAAGACGTGTCTATGCAATCACCACGCCACCATACATCTTTATTTCCTGTGCCTCCTAAGCCACATTTGCCTGGTTTATGCTGTCACCCCCTCGCTCACCCTTCCTATACTTTGTTCCACATTATGTTTTCAGAAAACTGACTGTATGACGCCACGTTTTCTTCGACAACGAGTGAAAAAATCAATAAACATCCCATTCGTAAACTCTAAAAGTAACTTTGTAGAGTGTCCAAGTGTGATAGTGCAAGGAAACGAGTCGTCATCCAGTCAGTTTTCTGAAAACATAATGTGGAACAAACTATAGGTGGTTATTTATGTTTGCAGCTTTTCAGCTGTATGCTATTTTCTTAGTCAAAATGAGATCAGATTAGTCAGATTTTCACACAAATAACCAACATGTTGTGGTGCCCTTTCCTTTATACCCTTTCCTCCCTCCATATAACTTAGTAGTAAACAATGAAACCCTCGTTGAATCATATAGAGGTGACACACATTAGCGTGTGTGTCTTAATAAGAGAACACGGAATGGGCCTACGAAAAGCACTCATAAATAAACCTGATTAAAATTATTTGTAATTATTTGCTTCTCGAGACATACTTTTATAATTACTGTAAAGCGAAATGAAAGCAGCACATCACACACAGAGTGTTTATAAACTTTTTTCAACTATATCAAGTCCAACGTTAAACAAGCATACAGGCATGCTGCAGTATGACCCTCAGTAGTAGGTATATACGATTATGACAGAGAGTGACACTAACCGTGAGGGAATCAGAGGTGTGGTATGGAACGTAAGAACCACAGACAGGAGGATGATGGTGACCACGCAACTTTTACAGATGTGAAAGTCTTGAATGAATATTACATAGTCAGCATTAATGATGGTATGTAGATGTTGAAAAGTGAAGAAATATGTTGACCTACTTACTTTCTATAAACCATTATTTGACAAGTTGTACAGTACAGTGAGGTGGTGTTGTATTTAGCATTATACTGAAAGCCACTCTTTTCTGTCAACCCACAATGATGACTATTGTTTGCTGTTAAAACAAGTATTGTCAATTACATCGCTAGACGAATACGACTAGAAATGTTATCGTCTTCGGTCGGTTAACAACATCCATGTGCCATTGTTATCAATCCATGATTGCCTTTAAATAAAATGTTAACCTCATTACTGACTCGTGATCTACTTCTCTCTAAAATGTTAGCTCCAATTCTGTTAGTGATCTACTTATATACATCAGTCAAAATGAAAAAAAAATATTTATTTCTACTAACATTCGTAAAACAATACAAACCAAAGAAAGCAAACAAAACCTTTTTTTATTCATCAATATTATATCCTATTTTGTAATGTTCGTAGCAAAAAGAATCTACCCCACTATCAAATACCTATCTATTCTATCAACCACTGTAAGGGAAAGTCTATTCTGTAAAATACTGAACACGATCTGCTTTTTTCTCTGACAGAGCTCTCTTTGCAGCTACAGATGGACATATCAAGTGTTTTTTGATTTGCTAGCTCGTCTTTTTTCTAGTCTTGCTTTGTTTTCTTCTTCTGTCTCGTTCTGCCTCTTTATTTTTTCCACAGCAGCTTTCCTTGTCAATCGTTCTTTGCGTTGTGCAACTGTTTCGTTCAAACGAGCTTTTCTAGTACATGCAGCATTTTTTCGTAACCTTTCTACTCGCTGCGCTTCTGTCCCTTCCGAGCACACTTTTCTCTTGTTAGCTGCATCTTTCTCCAGTCTTGCTTTCTTTTGTTCCGGTTGCAACGAGGACATTCTCTCTCTTTCCAACTTTCGCTTTCTCACCTTTCTCTCCTCCAGTATTCGGTCCCTATTTACCAACAGATCGAGTCTACGAGCCGCTTTCTTATTTTCTTCATCCTTCTTCGCCTCACTCGATTTGTTCAGTTCTAAGGCTTCGAGAGCAATGTTGACTTTTTCTTCACCCTCCTCGTCACTGATAATGTCCACATTTGAATTGAAATCATCATCATACTCTTCCCAACTATTCGTATAGTGATGACCAATCGTTAGCGTTTGCTCACCATCATCTAACACAAAACGTCATCAAATGGTGAGAGGAGGGACTTGGTAACTTCTACTGTGTTCAGTTCGTGACTGGTGCTGGCTATTTTTGGCCAGGTCCCCTTCTGTACGGGTTTTGATGATGTTAGAGCAGATTTGTAGTCATTGAATAACAGCTCTTTCTTGACATAGGACTGTATCCCCTTAGCTTTCATAATTGAGGGACGTCCTGGTGTTCTGATGGCATACATCTTAGATCGAAGTCCGACGAATTCCAAGATGGGGTCGCCTGCCATCTCATCCTTCATCTTTCCAAGTACCTGTTTGTTCCGTGTGGAGAAAGGGTGGTGGTCTGATGGGTAATTAGAAGTATCAAAACGGTCTCGATCTCGAAGCATGTCATCATATATATCACTCGTTTCAATTTGGTAGCAGAGGCTGTCAGTGTCTGTGAAGAGGAGTTTGGCAAGGTTACATACTTCGGTCGAATATACTCGTAATGGAATTTAAACATAGCAAGTTTTGACAGTTCTAAGATAGAAAACCTGAAGTATGTTGGAAGATCACATGTCACGCTTCGAGCACGTCGGTTAATTTGGACTAGGTTTTCATGTAGGATCTTGAAGGAGTCGGCATGTGGTTGAGAGGTGTATTTAATTGCTGACTTGGAGTTGGTACGAAGCTTGACGTTGAGACGTTGCTGCTTGTTCTCCATAGTCTTACCGAAAACCGAATTATTCAAAAGTTTAAAATAATCCTTCTCGCATGGTGCTGTTGATTGTTGACGTTTGGTGGTATTAAATTCAATGTAGTCCTTCATCCAAGGTTTCTGATTGAATGCTAGAAATCTTCGGATGTGACGAAGGACTAAACCGTGATGTCGGCAAAATTTTAAGTTACGGTAATGAATGATGTATTTCTTCTTGTGCAGAAGGTTCGGGACAAGTTTGATGGTTGGTTTGATAGTGTGGTTCAAGTCTTTTGCCAGTTTCTTCGAATAAGGGGAAATAAACTCCTCCCTGATCTCCAACTTGTCGGGTGCTAGGCCGTAATCATTATGAATTTCATGGAAGCCGTGGGGGTACTCGAGGTCCACTTCTAGTATGTAACCAACGTCTGAATCATCGGGTATGGCGTAAACATCAAAGGTTCTTATATCTTCTTTTGTAAGGTAACGGAATCCATCATAGGGAAGACACATGGCAAGACCATACAGATTATTCATATCCAAATCGATAATGAAAGTGGAAGGCTGACTTGGATCGTATGTGTCAGGGAGATATTTGTTATTGGCCTTGGCATACCTCTTCCCTATGAAGGAAACCCCACCACGAATACCGGAAGTGATCAGGTTGTGTTTGCCAACGTGTGTAAATAATTCTAATTTGGCTTGTGTCGTTCTGAGGAGGGCCGCCCAGCTGAAACCTGGAGTCGAAATACAGTAGCAGGGATCCCCTATGTTCCCCATGTTATTTTCGAGGGAGAGTCTTCTAAAGTCTTCAAACACGTCAGCCAGCAAATATACGTCTGTCATCTGGTAAATCTCATGATACGAACTGAACTTCTTAACCCTCATCTCAAGCCAGAGATTTAACGCTTTCACATACTCATCCCCCGCTAACGCTTCATCTTTCAGTACCGAGAAAAACGCCTGCCTTGAGGGTAGATCTTCTTTATCAAAAATAGTCATATCATTTACATGATCATAGGGATAGACGCCTTTTTGTGTTAGGAGTTCGAGAGCTTTCTCCATAGTCATTTCGTTAGTAAACCATTGGGATCTTAGACCGGAAGCCAACACTGACTCGAGGATTGTAAACTTACTACCAGTGTTCTTGCAGTTAACGACCAGAGTGTTGAGCGATGCGTTCAAGAAGTTGAGGCTGTCTATAAAGCGAAGACTTATTCCAACCGCCCCAACCTTGGTTGTCATAGACTGAAACCGCTCAGCATTCCGCCCGATGACGTCTACGTTCCAGGGTGTGTATAGCTTTTACCAAGAGGTGCATATCGCATCCTTCAAGGTTATGTAAGATGATGGGGATAGTCCTTCGTTCACGTGCAATTAAATTACACTTCGAATGTGCGGCCCCTCTGTACTTTCCACTCACGTGACAATGATCCCTAACCTTTCTTTCTCCTTTTTCCCTTGGGTTTTGGATAAAGGGTTTAGCACAATAATGACACATAAACTCAAGGTTGAAGCTGACCTGCTCGGCTGGAGAGAGGTTAAGGGGTTTTGCGTTAAGTAATAGAGCGTTGTAATTTTCAGCCTCTTCCACCATGCGTTCGAAAAAGACTTTTACTGCATCTTCTCCAAGGTAATATTCGTGCTTAATGATCACACCATCTACCCCCACTACGACGTAACCAAAACTACAGGGTGAGGGCTGTTGAAGCTTGGTGGTCGAACTCTTGGAAGGATTGGGATGTGCAGTATGAATGGGGTGAAGAAGAAACTCGAAGCCGGCGTAAATAACGCGGGGGGAGGCATTTTTACGACTTAAGTGATGAAAGTTGAGGAAGTTTTCACCAGGTTTCTTGAATTTTAACGATTGTGCAGGTTTAAGTTTAATGCATTCTCTGCGATGAGTGATAAGCAACCATTCCTTTCCAAATCCAGCGAAGCAGTTGTGACAATAAAGTTTTGCGTTAGATCCTGAACCTTGGTAACGAAGAAATTTCGCTATATTGGTAATTGCGCAATAGTGATTGTTCATGACGCCCTCGTCATCGTTCTCTGTGGTTAACAGGAGAAGAATAATGGGCTGTCCTTCAAAGTTTTTGGATACTCTAAACTCTAATCCGTTTTTATTCGTGCACCTTCAGGGCTGTGAGTATGGGGATACGAGCTCTAATGTTTTTTTTCTAAACGGCGAAGCCGTATTTTGCTCAGTTAATTTGTTGGCTTTTTTCGCTTTCATTTTAAGTATCCACTGTCCACCGATTTTTGTTTTCGAAAAAACGTAACATTAGAAATGATGTTTAGGTTCCGGCGAAGGTTTGTCCCATGATTATAATTTGATGGCAACACAGCGTATTTCTGGATTTAGCATGCGTCATCTCGATGACTAGTTGATTCTGGATTGTTTCAGTATCGTGGCAACAATTGCGGAAACAATTCAACTGGTTTCCCGAAGCCCAAAATTTAAGACTTCACGCCCTACGGTTTAAAACTTGAAGATTTAAGGAAAAATCAAGACGATTTAATTTTGGTTCTTCACAACGAGCTAGCTAACTCAAATAACGACAATGTTAGTTTCC